>JAQFZH010001646.1:0-20106 GCA_034695485.1 Entomobrya nivalis
ATTAAATTTGAAAATGTCTTATTGGTGCAGGCTGCGTATTTGTCCAAATCGACAACTTTGTTCAGAAACCATTTTGAGAAAATCAACCGTTTAGAAATGGGGAGAAGGTAGAGGTTTCGGAAGCCTTACTAAGTGGATATCATTGCTTCGCTAGGTGGCACTTTTGGTAACTATACATTTTCTGTAACCAAACTCGTATTAAGATACTGTGTACACAAATGCCACGCCAAATTGCACTGCAAAAAGAAATGCTTCTTTATGAAGAATAATAGTGATGCAGCTTCTACGCACAAATGTTTTTCGTAATTAATATAATCGATGATTTGATTAAAAAGGAAAAGAAATGACCATTAAGTTGCAGATTTGTTGTGTATTGATATATATATATTTATATATATCATGCTTGCTGTAAAAGGAGTTGATTTTTTTTAAGAGCTTCGCAACCATTCTATGGGATTTTGATGTGTTTTCTCACAATTTTATCATCTTATCCAGAATTGTGAACTGAACATGTC
Organism: Entomobrya nivalis; assembly: GCA_034695485.1. Classification (NCBI taxonomy): domain Eukaryota; kingdom Metazoa; phylum Arthropoda; class Collembola; order Entomobryomorpha; family Entomobryidae; genus Entomobrya; species Entomobrya nivalis. The sequence continues at coordinate 516 of JAQFZH010001646.1, forward strand.
ATGTCTAAAGTTCATACAAACAATGATTTAACGCTAAAGAACGTATATAATGCATCATTAAAACTCTAAATTGGAATTTAAAATCCAAATATTTAAAATATCCCATTTCACTTGTAAGATCATAAGAAAAAGAAGCTTTATCTGCATTTGTCTTGGGTACTTTGGGTTCTCATGTGAAAATTGTGAATTTTGATGTTGGACTGGCTTATTCCTTCATTATTACTATAATTGTGAATCGCGTTTATTTTAACAGCTATATCAGAAGAAATGTAATAATAAAATAATTGGGATAGAAAAAAGATATCATTAAAATATTTGATACAACTTGGCTTTCAGATTTGCAGACTGCAAAAAAAAATATTTATTTTCATGGAAATCATTTTGTTTATTTTATCCAACAGCTTTGTCCAACACAGCTACAGTACTGTTATGTTGTGTAAAGCTAATATGAGTGGGCATTTTAGGATCCTTTGTAGTCAACATTTTTGAAGGTATGTACATTCGATTTGAGAAGCTAAGGTACCGACTTTTATTTTCTGATATAAAGAAATGTCTAAGAATTTGACTGAGAGAACTCTATACGTGAAGTTTACCCATTTGCAGCTATACCCTACATACTTTCACGCATAGACGATTGAATAAAAAGTTACAATGTTGAAATCTATGCGTGTATAGGATACTGCTGAAAGTATTGGTGAAATTTCCGGTGAAAACTGGCTAGTTTTTTTTTCCTTTTCTGGTCTTCAACCCCTTCACATAAGTTGGGTTTAATAGGCATTCAATATTTTCATGTGTATTGCGTTGTGGCATTGTGAATGACACTTTTTACAATTATTGAAACCGAATATTTAATCACTATTTATCATGTTGGAAACTGCAACTTACAAAACTCGTCGAATTGGTTTGGTTTTGTCCAACTGCCAAATTACAAGCTGAACGTTGTAAAAAATCCGTAAACGCATTTCATCAATTTACTTACAATCCCATAAAGCCGATTGGCTAAATAGTGTGAAAAGTAAATGATATACTTACATACGTAAACGTAAGAATTTTTATGATATTTCAGGTACGGATCCCAATTTCAATGGGAAAAACACGAAGGAATTCGCAAAATGGTAACTTACATGTGACATGATACATGAGGACGACAAAGAGCCTTCATTGGGATAATATCTACCTAGTTTTTATATGAAAGCTAAACGAACATGATAAACTGTAACGCAAGCGTGTGTGTTTTGTTGTTTTATGTGTTTTCTTAAATGCATTCACTTTCCGTATCCCTTCCGTGTGAAATATATTGTTAATGATGGTTATAGCGTTGTGGGGAAAAATACCCCATAGCATTTTACGTATGCTCGTTAAAATGAATCTCTAAAAAAAATGTAGAAGGAAAACGAATAATAAGCTTTGTGTAGCTTAGCAATAAGCTATTATACAAAAAAACAATTAATCCATAAAGCTGTTGGTGAAATAGGTAAGGTTTCAATTTAAATTAAATTTTTTTTGTGGAAGATTTTTCGATGTATATTTTAGTTTCTAAAGTTAGAAAATTTAATACTATCCAATTTATTGGTTTGTTTTTTGTATATATGTATTTGTTTTACTGAGATGGAACATCTTTATTTTACCGTGTAACTTTATCTGTTAATAAACTATGCAGAAAAAAAACCGAATGCATGAGCTCACGGCGACTTTCTAAGGGGTCTTTTGTGATTAGCATGGAAAGGTTCCCTTAATGCGATTGTAAAGCTAAAGGATATTTTCTGAGAGAAAAAAAAACACTGAAAACCAAACAAGTCGCTGAGAAAAACTGAGCATGTAAAGAAGGCAGATTTGTGTAGCTTATGTTATTGAAATGGGATATTATCCACACGTAATTAACATAAAAAAGATAAATAGAATAGAGAAGCTGCAGTGTTGACAGCAGTGCGCATGTTCATATTGAGCTTGGGACTTTTCCGGTAGAAACTGGCCACTTGATATCTTTCCTCATTGGGTCCTCTATCATTTCTCTTAATATGTTGAGTTAAGCAGACATTCAATACTTTCTTGTGTATTGCACAGTGGCGATATGAATGATACTTAATACAAGCTATGTAGAGTCTATCCAGCAAAAAAGAGATGCTTTTTGTTAGCATAATATTGACGCACATTCATGTAAAAAAATATATAATATAATTGATTATTTATGTCAAAGTATAAAACATGCATCAAATTACAAAATCGTTTGCAATTTTGTTTTTGATTTGTACCCAAATTAGCTATAAAAAAAATAATTCTAAATTGGAATTAAAAACTTTATACTTTCGTTGAAATGAAGCAGTTTTAATAATCGTTTTTGTTTTATTTGTCTAATAATTATAATTACAAAGTGAACACTGCAAAAAAAACCGTAAATTCAATTTCATCACTTTATCACAAACTGATTGGATTACAAGCATACAAACAACATTCGCTTTTATAAAAAAAACTTCCCATCTTTTAAATTTATCATCATATTATATGATCATTATATAGCATGTGTGCTATTTTTACGAAACTTAAATATTTATGTTTCCTTGTGGTAGCCAATTAATTTATAAGGATTCCAATCTTTACGTATGTGTAAAGCTATTTTCTAAAGGTGAAAGCAGCCGTTTGCATTTTTTTTTTGAGAGAATGAAATGATAAAAAAAAATGCGATGAGAACTTGATGATATTATTATTTATGTGAAAAACATATGAAATTTTTTGAAGTCTCATGTTGTGCTGGCTTACTTATTCATTATAATTTTCAATCCGTTTTCTTTTACCAGCTTTATCAGAATAAAAGTACAATAAATTAGTTAGGATAGAGAAATGTATCATTAAAATATTTGCTACAAGTTGGCTTTCAAATTTGCGCACTGCAAAAAAATAGATTTGCAGATTTTTCGTTTTAATGGTTTTTTTTTCATGAAAATAACTTTGTTTGTTTTATCCAAACAGCTTCGTGCAACACAGCTAAATAATTGTTTATTATGTTGTGAAAATCAAATGTGAATGGGCATTTTAGGGTCCTTTGATGTTAACATATATATGAAGATATGTACATGTATGTACATATCTATGTATGTATGTATTGCGTTGTAGGGATGTGAATGCTACTACTTTGTACAAGCTATGCAGAGTGTCCAGTCATGAGATGCTTTTGCATAAAGAATATATGGACGCAGACTCATGTACATATATACATAAATATTTGTCATAATCAAGAAAACGACTATATATTAATTTTCTTTTAAGTTGGCAATTGTGTGCAATTTTCTATAAATTTTGTGCCAAAAAATGAAAAGGAATATAATTGATTTTGTTGAATTTTTCTCGCTGCCAAATTACTTAATAAATATTGCAAAAAAAAATGTAATCATTTAAAGCCGATTTGCTAACTAGTACACGAACAAAATACTCTTTTATAAAGATACCCATTGTGTAAATTTTACAAGGTTGACCAAATCTAATGTATTTTAAGTGCTCAGATTATACTTTTTTTTGAAATAAAATGAAGGGATAGTTTAGTGGTTAGAAATGGGATACAATATAAAAGTAATAATTTTTTTTTAGATAAAATATGCACAAACAAGTCGCATGTGTTCACAAAATATTTCAAGAAAAAGGAACAAAATTGAAATGTAAATCAATGTGGGTATTGCTTTTGAAAAACTCGTACCATTAACATAGTAAGTCAAATGAATAATGTTTTTGGATCGATGGATTTTCTAGTGATAAGTTCCAGGCTATGAGCTATCAAACACTAATCAAATGCATGCACACCGAAAAATCGGCTGTTTGTCGCTAATCTTATTTTTTAACACACATCTTTCATAAAGCGAGCATATCGAGTTGGTTTTTAGATTTACTCTAAAAAAACATTTGTAGTGGTAAAGTTGATCATTATATAACTTCCTCAGGGGCTAATGGAAAATATGTCGTGTCACATTATTCGAAAGATAACAAGGAAATACACGAATAACAACTAAATATCCTTCTCTTTTCAGTCTAAACTTTTGAGCTTGTATGGAATTTTTGTGCAGTGTGGTGATTATTTGGTTAAATGCTCATTATATTTTTAATCGTTTTTTTGTCACAGGTTTATCACGGGAGAACGATAATAAAACCGATATTAGGGAAAGTATAATTCAAATTAAAATTTAGTTGTAATTCGGTTTCAAATCTTGCAGCAAAAAATTATTGACTATTCTTCCATTCATTTTTGCATAACAAAACTGTTGGGTAAAGATAATATTGATGGTTAATAATGCAGATGTTTTTTTTTCATAATTAATTAAAGCTCATATTTATTAAGTATCAATCAAATTGGCTATTGCTTGCAATTTTTCTACTAACCTTGTACAAAAAATAGTTATCTTCGCCATGTAACATATAGAGAATCTTAATGGACTTCAATAAGTGCATGCATATTTTTTTAGAGATCGATTTAGTGTTTCAATATGTTAAGGAACGAGAAGGAACGTCGACTTTTTGAAGCCATGTCTTTTGCTGATCTAAAAAATTTAAAAGAAAATTTATATTTAAACCAAATATCAGTGTACTCACTGGGAACATATGCTTGTAAGTCACAAGAGAAGGTTGATGAAGGAAGGGTCTGTCCATAATAAATGTTTCCAAATGCAACAATTGCAAAAAAAATATATATATAAAAATTAATCAAGTAATTTTGATAAAAGTTCGTTTTACAATTTCGATAGACATATTCTCAAGCTGATAATTAAAAGTCTTTAAGAAACAATTTGTAAATGTTATTTGTGAACGACCCCATTCACCCAAAACTTTGATTTTGAAGTTCCGCAGAAGCGTATTGTTTATTTTTAAAGCAGTTTGTTTGTTTTTGTGGATAAGGCTATTACGTCATGTATTCTTGTATGCATTAATATATGATCGACTGAAATATATTGATATGTTCATTGAAGTGCAATTTGATAGGGTTTCAGGGGAAAAATGGATGGATTGATTTTTTTTGGGTAAAGTCACGATTTTTGCTTTGGGTCAAGTTTGGTCATAACTTCACTAGCAAGTATACTTATCAGTCGTGTGACTTAGTATGAATGACGATAAGAAAAAAGGGAAAATGATTTTGTTTGATGATAATGCTGACCACATAACTCACTATTTCATATATTTCACAAATTTTTTGTAATAAATTTTTTTCAGTGTAATAATAATAATAAAAAAATTCATTAGACAACCACAACAACTAATTCTTATAAAGTTCAAATTGAGATAAAACTCAAATTATTTATTTATTAAACAAACACATCATCTTGTTTTTCCAAGACAATTATATATTTTTAAATAAAGTTTAAAAAAAATCCGAATAATAATATTTAAACCCAACAATCAAATTATTTTTTGCACTTAAAATTGTATATATTTTTTAAATATCTCGTTTCATCCGAGAGATCGTCCTATTAGCCAATACTCGCCTTGCAAAAGATGTCAACTGTATAAATCAAATAAAAAAAATACATAATCAAATATTTAATCATTCACTTTCACTCACACAAACACAGCTCTTGATGGATATAAAAAAATCAAAAATGGCTTTTAAGACTTACCACAAGCAAAAACGGGACAAGAGCCTGAAAGATCACAGCAGCATCCGTTCAATTTGCAACTACGATTACAAAAAAGGCCAATTTGAAGACACAATCCTGCGGTTACCCCGTTACTACAAGTTTTTTCGGATGGCTCAATTTCGGTCGCGTTCTAAATAAAAACGAAAAAAAATAGTACAAAAAAATATATTAGATCAATTATCTTTTAAAGTATTTTTTTTACACTATTTAAATTTTTATCACAAAAATTCACAACAACTATTTACATGATTATTTTTTTTAAATGGGCAATTAACTTTATGAAAAAAAATCTTACGGGATATGATGAATCAGCAATTGTTGTAGTTAGAACGTTCAGTAGAACCAAAATGATTACTCCAGTAACCATGGTTTTGGAAGAACGAATTGGACCCATTTTAAATAAAGGAGAAAATATTTCGGACTGATTAGAAATTTTTTTTTTTGAATATTTCTGAAATTCGGGTGATTTTTCTTTTTTTTGGAGCAGGAAATGATGAACAAGGTACTTCTAGTTGGTTAACTGGTCTTCTGATGACTTTTACCAAAAAAACTTGCCTTTTTATTCAATTTGTTTTTTTGTCCAGATTTTTTTTTCTGTATGAAATACAAAGTTTCAGAACATGTCCAAGATACGGATTAAGATGAGTGCATTTTAGCATGTAAATTAGGTACCTTAAAGGTACCCCCTTTTTTAAACGGTGATTTTTGTGTGGATTTCAAAAGGAACCTTAAAAGAAAGTAGCTTTATCTTCTGTTGTGCAATCTTGTGCAAGCCACTATCACACATAAACATTTGAATAGAAAATGCAATGTTGAACGCTATGCATGTGTAGGTTACTGTTGAACGTATTGGTGAAATTTCCGGTGAAAACTAGCTAGTTATTTTTTTTCGTCTGTTTGGTCCTTAACCCTTTCATATAAGCTGGGTTTAGTGGGCATTCAATACTGTCTGTTGTGGTGTTTCCAAGCGAGGATGTGAATTTTTATTTTCAAGCTAAGAACAACAATGGAATGCTTTTTATGAAAATAATATTGATGGATAATGATGCAGATGCTTTTTCATAATTAATGAAACGAATATTTAATAAGTAACTTTCAAGTTTGCAAATATTTGCAATTTTTTATCAACTTCGTACGAGATGCAAGCGCCTGTGTGCATTGTTTTATGTGTTTTCTTAGATGTATTCACTTTCCGTACCCCTTCTGTGTGAAATATTGCTGGTTATACCATTGTGGAAAAAATAGCCTATTGTATTAATTAAAATTTAATTGACATCTTTAAAATTAATGTAAAAAAAATATAAGAAAAACGAATAATAAACTATGTGTAGTTTAGCAAATAAGCTATTCTGTATAATCAATTAATTCATAAACTAATTAGTGAAATGGACAATAACTAATCAAAATTAAAAAGTATCATCGAATTAGTAATAACCCGGTTTCGAATTTAATGAAAATTTTTGCAAACCATTCCCAACATTTTTTTTATTGATATGGAACATCTTTCTTTTATCATATATCTTCATCTGTTAATATACCATGCAGATAATGACTAATGCACCAGATTACGGTTATCTGTGTGCAATGAAGCATTTTAAGGGTCCTTTTGTAATTAACATAAGAAGGTCTGTTCATTCGATTGTAAAGCTAAGGGATATTTTCTGAGAAAACACTGAAAACCAAACACGTGGCTGTGAAAAAAAAACTGAGAATTTAAAAAGGCGGACTTGTGTAGCTTATGTTATTGAAAAAACATAATATCGACACACAAACACAAGTTGCATTTATTCATGACTTCTTTCAGGTAATTAATATAATCGATTATTTATGTAAAAAATATGAAATATGCATCAAATTGCAAAATCGTTTGAATTTTTTTTTCTTTTGGTTTGTACCCAAATTGGCTAAAAATTCTAAATTGGAATCAAAACCTAAGAAGCTAAGATGCCTAACTATTTATTTTGTGAGATAAAGAAATATCTAAGAAGTTGGCTGAGAGAGCCGTCTACGTGAAAGATATACATTTGCAGTTATACATTTACACACTTTTACGCATAAACAATTGAATGAAAAGCTCCAATGTTGAAAGCTATGCATGTAGAGGATACTGCTGAAAGTATTGGTGAAATTTCCGGTGGAAACTGGCTAGTTAATATTTTTTTTTCAGTCTTCTGGTCTTCAACCCTTTCACATGAGTTGGGTTTAGTAGACATTCAATACTTTCTTGTGTATTTTGCGTTGTACGGATGTGAATGGCACTTTGTACAAGCTATACAGAGTATCCACTGATGAGATGCTTTTGCATGAAGATAACAATGATGAAAATTCAAGCTTTTGTGCTTATGAGACCATGCTATAAAATAAGTTGGCATTTTAAAGCGGCTCCCTATCCCTTTTTTGGGGTTCTTATGTGTCTATTAGGTTTCTAATATATCTGATGACTGATGACAAATTTTTGATCAATTATTCGGAGATTTGTACTGAAAATTATGTACAAAGATTGTTCAAGCAGTGATCTAACGCTAGTGCATTAAATGCATCTTAAAAATTCTTAATTGGAATTTAAAATCCAAATGTTTTCCTTTTGTACGCCTACTATGTAGCATTTTTATAATCGATTTTGTTTCTTATTTATCCCACTGCCAAATAACTAAATGAATATTGCAAAGCAAAATATGTAACCATTCAAAGCCGATTGGCTAACTAGTACACGAACAACATACGCTTTTATCCAGAAGATATCCATTGTTTAAATTTTACGAAACTTAATTAGGTTTCCTTGTAGTATCCCATTAACTATTAGCATTGCATTTGTATAATTTTTTTTATAAATGGAATGATTTTTTATGATTTTTAACGCCGCGGATTCCAATTTTCATGGGAAACATTTAAAATATAAAATTTAATGGTTTGGAATGGGCATAAAAAAGAAAACAGGTATAAGTGGAAACATGCACAAAACAAGTCATAGTTTATAAAAATTGCAGTTTTCCAGACAAAATGAATTAAGAGTCCGACACAAAATATTTCTATAAAAAACAATATTAATTTTTTGATAGTTTTATAACGTGAGCATTTAATTATCACAGTGAGAAATGTACTTAGAAGAAGAAAATGTATCATAAATATATTTTTGGATTTAAATTGTGAGAAAGCTGAAAACATGCCAGCTCATTTCCTCAAACACCGAAAAGTTTTTCAATAGATTTGACCATTTCACAACACTGACTCTGACTTGAATCTGATTTTAAAAAATACCACAATAGGAACGAATACTAAAACGAATAATAAAGAATTTTTTTCATATGGAAATTTTAGCATATAATTCAGGTGCCTTAAAAAGGGCCCTTTTTTAAAACGCTGACTTGAGCATTGATTTTGAGGAATCTTAAAGCAAGTTCCTTTGCATTATGAGTATGTTGTGTAATATTTACATTTGCTAAGGAGACCCACGATGGATATATGAGATTATTGAAAAAGGGGGAGCCTTAGCAGTAAAAATTGGCTGGAAATTTTGACAGCTTCAACCCTATTGTCTTGGAAGGAAGTTGATGGGTGTATGTATGTGACCTGCTATTCGTTTATATGAATATGTGTATTTCTTTTGAGAGACTAGTACAATTAACATAGAATGTCAAATGAATAAAGTTTTTGGATATAGGGATTCTACAGTGATAAATTTCATGCTATGAGTTATATAAAACACTAATCACAAGGATTTACACCGAAAACTCGGTTAATTGTTGGAAATCGTAATTTAAACACACATCTTTCATAAAACTATCATATCAATTTGGTTAACTGATTTGGTTTGGTTTGAAAACTGGCATGTTAATTTTTTTCTGTCTGGTACTCAACCCTTTCTATTAAGTTGATATTTAGTATACATTCGATACTTTCTTGTGCATTGCGTTGTGGAGATGTGAATGGTACATACTTCACTGAAGCTATGAAGAATCATGCGATGCTTTGTATCAAGATAATGTTGATGGGGAATCATGCAGATATTTCTTCATAATATTTAATAAAACCCAATTTTTAATAAATATCTATCATGTTGGCAAAGTGTATGAATTTTTTTCACTAACTTTATACCAATAAATTATCTTATCCGTGTAATACAGAGAATTTTCATGGACTTAAATAATCGCATATTTATTATTTTAGAGATCAATTTAGTGTTTAAATTTGTTAGGGAACGAAAACGAACGTCGGCTTGGAAGTCATGTCTTTTGCTGGTCATTAAGCTCATTAACAAATTTTGGGATCTAATAATATAAACTGTCTAAATCGCTAACTTTTAGTGATCAAAGGGATCACATTTGCTCGTTAAAAATAACTCTGTTTTGAGAAAGAACGCTTCCAGAAATCACGAGCCTAGAAAAAACTTTCATAAAACTGAGAAATCTTATAAAAAAAACTACCAAGCTGTCACGCTTTTATTGAAAAAAAATTACAATGATATGAGTTTACCTGTAATAAACAAAAATATAATATTAAAATTTATATAAAACTGAGCAGTTCGAAAAAACACTCATTTATCGTCATATTTTTTTTTAAGTTAAAATATAAATAATTTTAGGCTGGTTATATACCTTGGTCTTGGTACATGCAAAATGATAAGAAATAAACCATAAGAGCTTTTATGTATACTGGATTTATATTGTGGAATACAATCAAATACTCTCAATTTCATCAAGCATCTCATCTTTACATCAGTTTGGTTTGTAAAAATAATAATAAAATATATTTTTGGCAGACTTTCACTCAACAAGTTGAAATTCTACACTGATTACAGTTATCTGAAGGGAATGATTTATCTTTTGATTTAGTTTACAAGGTCTACTTAAAGACCTTTTAAAAGAGAAATTGAAAGAGCAAAGATTGCATTCTATTTGGGTTTAGCCTATATTTATCCTCTAGCAAATCATCTATTGACTATTACATTTACGAGCTTTTATCTGCAACAAACTTGTGTTTGTATAAAAAATTGATAGTGTGTAAATATTGTTGTTTATATGATGCAAATATTCATGCATAAAAATAGTGAATAATTTTATAAATTATTGTGCAGAAATTGATAATTACTCTTAAAAGCAGCATAAGATTGTGTAGTGAGTTTTTAGCACAGGTTAAACCTCCCGCCAGCTTTTGGGGCAATGTGCAACTTTTCTATGCATGTACATATGGTAGGTTGGGATACGCCTATTGCATGCATGCCTACCTACAATTGCTGCATAACCAGCAATTTGGCTACCCATGCTAATATTTGGCTATTTAAGTATTTCAACTTGAAATGGGTTGAATTTTTGAATACAGATATTTTTTTAATGAAATATGCACCATGTTAAAAATGTACCGGACAATTTTTGTTTTTCAAACTAAAAAAATGAATAGAGAGCCACACCACAAATTATTTATAAAACAACGAACAAAATCATGATAATGTCAATCATCTTATTTATTTATCAAAAATTATACTAACGTACTATATATTATTAGACCCAATTATTATTATATATTTTTTTGTATATTTCTCAGTAAACCATTTAAAAAATAAATTATTCATTCCAAAACCCAAAATCAGACAATTATATTTGCATTTGCATTTACTTGCAAGTACTCCACTTGCTTAAGGGGCAAGCAGACTCCAACGTCTGTAAAAAATCAAGTAAAGAACAAAAATTTATTATTCATTACATCTCTATCAAACGCAAAATATATATTCAGATGAAAAAAAAATCTTTTAAAAAACTTACCAATAACCGCAACTTCAATGTCACATTTGCTACATACAATGCAGCAGCATCCATCATAACGCCAAGTACAACCAACTCCGAGGCGGATACTGGCACATAAGTTAAAATCATAACAATCACGAGCTCGGGTAGCGACTTGAGTCGAGTTCTACGCAAAATAATTAAACATTAAAAAAAATATTAGAACAAATATTTTTAAAAATATGTAAACTACTTCAAAAATCGTTAACAAAATCACACTTTTATAAAATTTATTATAATATTTAAATAATTTATATAAAATAATAATCTTACGGCAAATACAGCAGCTGCCAATGTCGTAGTAGCAATGTTAAGTAGAACCAAAATGATTACTCCCGTAATCACACCTTTATAAGAACGGATTTGACCCATTTTGAAAAAAAAACGACAAAAAATCAGACTGCCGCTGATTAAAAGAAAATATTTTTTAGAAATGCAGGTGATCTTTTTATAGGAGCCGGAAATGATTAGAAAGGTACTTCAAGTCAGTCAACTGATCTTGTGATGACTTTTACAAAAAATATCCTACTCCTTTTATATGTTATCTAACACAGTAAAGGAAGGCGTATAAGGTCGTCTTCCGGAACTTGCCTGAAAGCTGCAAACGTACCAGCTCATTTCTACGATTTTTTTCTCTAAAGAAATTTAAGGTTCTGAGCATATCCAGGATACGGATAAGGACCTGTTCATTTTGACATACAAGTTACATAAGTACCTTTATAGCATGTACCATTATATTACGTTGTTAAATCATTACGTTCGTGTGGCAAGTAGAGTGAAAAGTGCGGCTTGTTATGGTTTGAGAGAACAATGAAAGCGAAATGAGATCAATTGAATATAGGGCAGCTTCTGTGTTCATAATAGGCGATCATGCATATAAACCATTATTACAGTTAAAAGTCTAACTGGTGTAAACTGGTGGATTAATTTAGAAGGGCTTCAAACATTTATTATTATTTTTCTCTAGAAAAATTGATGAGCAAATAGTAGGTATTATATATTACCTGATATGCTTATCTAAAACGGAACTAAACATACATACATACATACAGAGAATATGTCTACGCACACATCAAAAAAACATAACAATGGGATAATAAATATGCCGTGTTAAGGAAACGGAACATGCTTTTGAGATTATTGGGGAGCCTTTTAACGGTAAAATGTGCTAATTATTTTTTTTTGTCGGGTGCGCAGCCCTTTCTCATAAGTAGATATTTAGTAGACATTCAATACTTTGTTGTGTATTTGCGTTGTGGTTATGTGAATGGTTTCTTTATACAAGCTATGAATAATCATTGTGATGCTGCTTTTTATCAAGATAATATTGATATAGAAATAATGTAGATTTTTTTCTTTTAATTATTTAAATCCAATTATTTAATTAATATTTATCATTTTGGCAATTAAGAGATCGATTTAGTGTTTCAATATGTAACCCATTAAAGCTTATTGGATAAATAGTGTAGCAAAAATGATATACATATTTATGATTTTCTAAAAATGATTATCATTTTAAATTTTTATTTGATGAACTTGAGAACATCATCCTAATATTTAATACGTAGCTGGTGTTTATGATACAGAATAATCTTAAAGTATTTTATAAGCAGTACATTTTTTGCATCAGTTTTATAAACGTAATGATTTTTAATGGTTTTTCAGGTGTGGATTCCACTTTCAATGGTGGGCAAATGAAGGGATAATTTTGATGATAACTTGTTGGGAGACAAATTTTTACGTGTTGAGCATACACAGCATGTAAACGACCAAGAGACTTCATTTGGATAATATCACTTACTCGTTTATTATATGAAAACCAAATGGAACACGATAAAATGTAATGCAAGCGTATGTGTGTGTTGCCTTATGTGCTTTCTGGATTGCATTGACTCCCTTTCTCTATCCCATCTGTGTGAATAATTATTTATGACGATTTATATTTAACATTGTCTAAACTCTTAGCATGCAATATTTTGTATTTGATCTTTACAGTGAATCTCTACAAAAATAGGATGGGAATATAGTTTAAAGGATGTGTCATTTAGTAATAAGCTTTTCTGTAAAATAAATTATTATAAAATTGTGAGTAAAATTGGGTAGCATTTCAATTAAAATTTAAATATTGTTTATTTTGGTAAATTTTTATCAGAGAAGTTTTCTATTTACATTTTAATTTATTTACCGTTAAGAATTTAAGATTATCTGGTTTATTGGCTTGTTTTTACCATTCAAGCTCTCCTGGAATGTATTTATCGACAAGGCTCTGGTAGTAGGCTTTCAAGGCTGGGATATCAGGTGTCTTTGTGCTCTTTGTGTACAAGTCGTATTTGCTAAAATAAAACAAAACCGAAAAATAAATTTTAATTTAAAAAAATATAAAAATATATCCTCCTAATTTTATATAGCTAATAAATTATTTTTAACTCACTTGAACTCCAAAACCCATGGCAACATTTCCATATCAGTTTTGTCACACAAGTATGTATAGTCCTTTTCGGTATGCCATGGGTAAAACGAGTGGAATCGAATCATGTACAAAGCTTGTTCAGGAAGGGTGGTATTATTGTGCTTCAGAACCCTATACAAATACTCATCATGACCCCAACTCATCATTATTTTCGATAGGCCGATTCCCTCATGGTAAATTCCAAGCTTTGTGCTATAAAAAATTAATCAAAAATAATTTATCATTTTGCCTCAATAAATATTGGTAATTTTTTTATGGAAAAGTTGATATTATTTTTTTTTTGTAATATTTACTTGTATCGTTCATCTTTCATGTCCGGATTGTTATGAAAACTGGTATCACGGTAAACGATTCCTTTTTGGGGTTCACAGCCAACTGGAAACGTGTCACCTACAACGGCCCATTGAGGCTCATCGTGAAATGCCATAATTTTGCCAAGATCGTGAATCAAGCCAGTCAAGTGGAACCAGTCTTCGTTGGGATGTTCGAGACGAATTCGTTCAGCTGTTTGGAAGGCGTGGACAATATTTGGGATATCGGCATCCGGGTCGGATTCGTCTACTAGATCATTCAGTTTATCAAGAGCTGTCATAATGTCAGCCTTTAAAAAAATATACGAATATTAATTAATATTTTTCTTAAGAACGTATTAAAAGATAATTATTTTTACAGAATTTACCTTCATTGTGTTAAATTTAGTCCATTTGGCTAAACGACTCTTAACGAATTCCACAGTTTGGTTGGTATGCATGTCCAGATATGTTTTTCGAACACGTTCGCGTAAAACATCGTTTGGGTCGATTGTGTAATCCCGAAAGGCTTGGATGGGTTTGTCTGCAAATGCAGCTTCGGGTCTTAGAAGTTCGGATGGGTCGATATACTTTACAGTCTCCAAAGGAGTCTAGGGAGAAAATTATAAAACGTATTAAAATATAGTCAAACTTTAATTTTTATTTAAATTTTCATAAATTTCGAAAGTTTTTATTAATTATTCGAATTATAATTTTTAATTATTTTCTAATTACCTGCAGCACAGTATCACTTAAAAGACGCATGTTGAAAAAAATGGGGTAAATTAAGAAAAAAATTAAGATTTTTTCACTCAGGTAACTTTGGTTGACGTCTGTTCATTTAAACAGTCAAAATAAGTTTAACGACTGGTTCCACAGCTGAAACTCAATTAGGATAGAACATGTAATTAGCAAGCTATTATATATATGCTGGTTTTAAGAACGTCGTAATGATTATGATGAAACGACTGATAAGATGACGTATAATCACATGTAAAAACGTACGAAAATGAACCAAATCAAGTTTAACTTTTTTGTGGTACTTACTCAACTTTGCTGACTGGACAACAAGTCGATATATGATTTATCTTTTGAACGGGTTTGGTGTTAAGCAGATATATAAATATTAATACTGACTTTTTCTGGAAAGGGGTCGTCCACTATAGATGTTTTTTTACAAAACCCGGTAAATAATTATGTAAATTGAATTGTATATATGCCGTTTAAGGTCGTTTTATAATTCTGGTACTTATTGATGCCTGACTAATGAAATAGAATTGATTTCGTCTTTTGTGACCAACCCAAATTTACCAAATACTTTGATTTTTGAAGTTCCTCAGCAGCTTATTGTTTATTTTTAAATCATTTTGTTTGCTTGTGAATAGGCTATTACGTTGTCTGTGTTACTGTGTTAGCATATATATGTTGGTATGTATCAATATATGACTGACTGGAATGACATGTTCTTTTGAGTGCATTGTGATGGGTTTCCAGTGAAAAATTGATTGATTGACTTTGGGTGAAATCACGACATTGCTTTGGGTCAAGTTGGTCGTCACCATCACTTCATTAGACATTATACGTATCAGTCTTGTGGCTTGGTTTGCATGACGATAAGGAAATGGGGAAATGAGTTTGTTTGATGACGATGCCGACTACATACCTTTATATTTCATGTATGTATATTTTGTGTTTGCATTTAAAATATGTATTCCCGTAATGTACTGCTAGTAATTCGAATAAAATTTAATGGTCGAATTGGTTTGTCTGTCGGTCTTAAGCAAAAAGAAAAAGATTTTTTTAATTTTGAACTATTTGGGGATGTGTTATTTGAGTTTAACTTCAAATATTTAACGAAAAATTAGCACTATTAAATATTAATGTGATTTTGTGTCCTAAGAGTATTTTTTAAAGAAAAAAATATACTAATTACCACAAAAAATTACAGTGCGTTTCAGGAGTTTTTTTTTGGTGGATTCATCAATTTCTCGTGATCATTAAATATCAATCTTGTAATCAAATTTGCAATGTAAACCTAAAGCTTATCGGAATGGACATTGCCGTCACCTTTGTAGTTCAACTGTTACACCAGTCCATCATCATTATGTCATGGGGTGCAATGCTTCAAAATCTAAAAATTTCTTGTAATTTGTCAAACAATTTATTATACGATAATAAATGTCGCCAAGCGTTTGTTCATTTCAACCTTTTATCTTAAATAAGAAGTTAAATTTAGTTAAAACTGGAAATATTCTGATTTTGTGAAATTTTTCAAAGCATAAAATAATTTTTCCACTGGACAAAGACGCCACTCATCTAATTTTAAGGTGCCACTATAACCGTTAACTAAATATAAATATTGACTTGGGGAAAAAATTGAAACCTCTTCATGCTATTCTTTGTTGATATGCTTATCAGAATCATTATTGCATTGCAATTTTTTTATAGGAGGTCAGGTTAGGCAAAAACTATTAAGACATTTTCCATTCGTCATCTATTTATGTCATATTACTTGTATTTAAGATAATGACGACTACATTCTTTTAGACATTAAGTTTGATGAACTGAATGAAGGTCAAAAACAGTTCAGACAAGGCCAGTAAATTTATTAATGTGTAAGCATATAATATGTACAGAATTCAAATGTGGTCTGGAGACATCGGCATTCACAAAGAATTGCTAATTAGTACTATTTGGTGTATCGTACGATGTTATTATTAGTAAATTACATTGTAGTTATCACCTAATTAAAATCTTGCTAATTTGTAGCAAGATGGAATAAAGGCTAGAAAAAAATTCATCTTTCTCACAAAATTGTATTGAGTAATTTACGGGAAATCTATACTATATTCAAATATTTTAAAAATATACGTCATAATTGACTGGAATGACATAACGTTTTATAAATTGGGGTAAAATGGGATGGAAACACGAAAAAGGTTATTGACATCTTTATTGAAGGGTAAAACCGAATTGTGGATTAGGTGCTATTTTATCTTGTATTTGAGCACGTGTGTGTCTGATGAAAAGTAGTATGTTTAGTGCGAAGCTAGGTTATCAATAAATTTTTTCCGTCATCATTAACACAAGAGCACAATAATCGGCTAAACTTCAAAGCCACTCGAAGAATGAATATATTATATAACATCCAATTACCGTACGTATATATTAAACAAGTGTTTGAATTTTTTTAAGTCATTAACATTTTATTTTATTGACGTTATTATCATTAGTGTAATCATTCGTTGTATTTGTTTAGTTATATAAATATGTTTCTCGATTTTAAATTACCAAACAGTATCAGTTAGAAGGCGCATGTTAAAAATAAAATGGGGCATATCAAGAAAAATTAGCTTTGGAACTCAGGTAACTTTAGTGGACGTTTTTTTCAACTGAACTGCCTAAATATGTTTAACGATTGGTTGGACAGCTGAAACTCAATAAGGAATGGAATATTTAATTAACAATCAATTATATATGTGCTTCGTGGGGAACGCTATCTTAAACGTTAAGATGAAACGATTGATATAATGACTTATAAAACTAAATCAGGATACTTACTCAACTTTGCTGAATGGGCAAAATGTGGATATTTATCTTTTGAACGGGTTTGGTGTTAAGCAAATATATAAATATTGTACTGCCGTATATTCTTTCGGATGGGGTCATCCATATGCAACATTTACAAAAAAATATGTATAAAATCAACTGAATGTTTTTGGTAAAAGTTCGTTTTACAATTTCGATATATTTTGAAGCTGATAATTCAAATTTTCAATAAAATATTACATGGGATTATTCGTTATTTGTGAACAACCCGATTAACCCAAAACTTTAATTTTCAATTTTTTCAGCTGCTTATTGTTTATTTTCAAATCTGTTTGTTTGGTTGTGTGAAGTGAATATGCTTTTACGTTATGTCTGTACGTATCAATATACAACTGACTGACTAGAATGTAATTGACATGTTCAATTGAGTGCATTGTGATAGGTTTCCAGTGAAAAATTGATTGATTGATTTTTTTTGGGTAAAATCGCAACTTTGCATTGGGTCAAGTTAGTCATCACTTCATTAGCCAGTATAAGTATCAGTCATGTGCTTTGGTTTGGATGACGATAAGGAAATGGGGAAAAGAGTTTGTTTGATGATAATGCCGACTACATACCTTTGCGTTTCATACAAATTTTGCGTTTGCATTGAGAATATATATTTCGGTAGTATATTTACATTATTTACAAAAAGTATAAATTGATCGAATTCGTTTGTCTGTCTGTCTGTCTTAAACAAGCGGAAGTACCGATTTCCAAAATACGATTTATTTAAAGAAACGTTATTCATAATTGAGATTTTTCACAAAATTTGAAATTTAATTAGTTATTACTCTGTGCAAAATTGAACCTGGAAATATACTTACAAAAGTAAAATGATAACTTTATAAGATATTTTGCTAAATTTGGTTTTACAGAGATTTTTTTTTAGCAAATTCGTTAACTCCCTCGTGATCATCAAAAAACGTTTATGTAATCAAGTTTACAATGTAAACATTATGCTTATCAAGTTTTTGACATTGCCATCACCTTTGTAGTTCAACTGGACACTAGTCCACCATCGCTATGTCATGTGGTCGTGAAATGTTCCCCACGAACTAACCAACTAACTAACTTGTATTTTCTCAAAAAAAAATTTAAAACGATAACAAATGTCGCGAAGCTTTTGTTCATATCAATTTTTTATCTCGAATAAGGAGCTAAATTTAGTAAAAACTGGAAATTTACCAGTTTAATTTTTTTTCTTAATGTTCGAATAATTTTTCCATTGGGCATGGACGCCACTCACTTATCTTATCCTAAAGCCCCATATAATACCACAAATTAATTATAAATATTGATATTCAGACAAGTACGTCGATTAAAAAGGAAATAAAACGTCTTCATATCTACCTTTGTTGATATCCTTATCAGAATCGTTATTGCATTGCAATTTTTTTATGCAAGACTTCAAAGACATTTCCATCGACCAATTATTTATGTCACATTATTTTTACTTAAGACATCGCATAGTAGATAATGCCGACTTAAGACTTAAGTTCAGTTGCATTTATTTTCTCAGTTTGATGAACTGAGTGAAGGTCGGGATTTATGAATAAGCAGATAAGTTTATCAGTTTGGCAATAATGAGCTTAACATAAAGGTCGTCTTGTAACTGGAGACATCGGCATTCACAAACGAATTGCTGACTAGTACTATTAGGTGTATCGTACGATGTAAATGTTCGTAAATTACATTGTAATTATCACCTAATTAAAATCTTGCTAAAACATACCTAAATACATAGCTCTAGTGAATATTTTATTGGTACACTAGGATTCTTGGCCAATTGCAAAGGTTAAAGGTTTGTGCGAATGATCGCACAAACCTAGGCGCCTACATGTTCAA
>JAQFZH010001647.1:0-20096 GCA_034695485.1 Entomobrya nivalis
TGTAGTTTGGCCAAAGTTTTAGATTTCTGCTTAATTAATGTTTTAAATCCTGAAAAATCATGCCGGCACGATTTTTCAGGATTTCAGTTCTTAATTAATTATAATAGATAAGTAAATCATAATCATTGAATTACAATTATTGAAACTCGTATTTAAGTTATTATGTTATTATAAAAATAATCTGTTGGAGAGAATGCTTTACAAAGGTCTAAAACATGATTAAAATTGTTTTATTTTCCGTTAATCTCGTTGTGATCATTGCTTGTCAAATTAATCTTGGATAACCGTATATATCCATCATATACACCACATACATCTATTCATACACTGCTTTCGGTAGTTTCGTTTCAGAATTTACATTCTTCTAGTTGTACTAGACTGAATTCTATTTTGCTCATTAATTTATGTTCCTTCGTGTTCAATTTTTATAGTTTACGCACAAATAAA
Source organism: Entomobrya nivalis (assembly GCA_034695485.1). Classification (NCBI taxonomy): domain Eukaryota; kingdom Metazoa; phylum Arthropoda; class Collembola; order Entomobryomorpha; family Entomobryidae; genus Entomobrya; species Entomobrya nivalis. The sequence continues at coordinate 448 of JAQFZH010001647.1, forward strand.
ATGATAATTATGTACCTGAAGAATTCACAAAAGAGACCATGAATTTATAGCTATTTCGGAGGTGTTTAATGACTTTTCATTCGACATTTGACCAAGCGATAAAAAAGAGATAACCATCTTCCTTGTTAACACACCTGTGTAATTTTAACACATTATCAACCGACGCATCAAAAACAATCAAAATGATTCGCCAAACAGTACAAATTAGTGTCTTGTGGTTTACTGGAAATCTTACATATTTTCCGTTGATCATTTCAGTAGTCAAAAGCAATCATCCTTTCGTAAACGTGAATTAAATTGATTGTTTTACACCTGTCACAATAATCTGATCAGCATATCGTGTTAAATTATATAAAATAGAAGCGTTTCTAGTTTTTGTGTTTAGATTAATATCAAAATAGATAATGATCATACATTGAGTAAGCTGGTCACGCGAATCAGCTTAGATTTTTTATAAGAGGTGTTGGTGCATGCAAATCAAGACGCGTGGGAGTAGGAAACCATAAGACTGTATCATTAAATGCACAATAAGATATATGTATGTATAACACATTGCATAAGTAATCATTTCAAAAAGTACACCTGGGTTGTCATCAGAGCAATATGCTTATGTTCAATATTTGAATAAAGCTAATTACGGAATTATTTCACGCATTGGTATGAGCTGTGAATTGATTTGATGATAATGGTTATTCTCATGTTTACGACAGCTGTCAGCCCCGAAAAGGATTAAAAATCGGGAAATAACTGTTACGTACTAGTAAATGTTACAACGAATTGGTTGAAGATTAAAGCATTTACTCAATTTTATGATGATTATTTGGATATAAGCTCAGTATATTCAGCTTGTAGTCAACATGGGTTAAAACTGTGCACGTGTCTAATATCCTTCTTCGTCTTTCAAAATTCCCTAACGTTAAATCTGGTATAACCCTTGAAGTATTTATCCTTCCATGCTTATACTTTAGCACCCTTTTGGTGTTTAAAACGGTACTGCTTTCTGATCACATAAGGCTTTCAGTGCAACCCCACCATAACCTGTTCATTATCCTGGATTCAAAGCATATACCTAATTTTCATATTTTTTCCCATTCAGTTCCGTTTTATTTATTTCCTATTCATTATTTGATGGCCCTCCTTATAATCAACACTTATCATTTTATTTTAGAGATTACATTCCAAACCTATATTCCCTTCTCCCTAAAATATTTTAGCATGAATTCCAATCTACGTATTAATTGTGTTACCATAATTATTGTTTGCTTACAGTTTGGATCATCATTTCAGATTCGGGTTTTCCAAGAACACGAGAAAACAGGTTAAAATTTAAACTTATTAGTTGTAAATTATTTGTTTACGCAATACTTTTTTGTGGTTAAAATAATTATTGTTAAAATATTTTTCTTTTATTACACAGGAATGTATTATATGGATGGCGAATCATTGAATTTTCACAGACAACAAAACAAGGAAATCGAATACATTGGGCGATCTGTAAGAAGCACTTCCGAACACTGCTCAAATTCCCACGATCAAAGAAGAAACTGCGCCTGGCTCACCTTTAAAATTTACAAGTTTGAATTCGCGGGAGTATACGATACAGAGAATAGTTTCGACAACTATGGCGACGAACTTGATGGAGCAATAATAGAAGATGTTGAACTCGCAGCGGAAATGGTTTTCATAAACGACGGAAACGCCAAAATTACAGAGGAATATGAAGCGAGGAAAAATATTGAAGAGAGAGCTGACTTTGAGACTCAAGATATGTTTGCAAATACGGATATTGTTCGAGTGGAAGCTTTCTGTCAGGTTTATGGTGGAACTGGAATACCGTTTCTTACAGAAGGACAATTTTTGGGATCACTAAAGGTCAACTTTGAAAACGACGAGTATTCCATGCATTCAAATGTGCACAGGAAGATAGTCGGTACAAGTAGGGAGTTTACGATCAATCAGGTTATTGAGGTTCCAGCTTGTTCGGAATATAAAGTGAATTTTTATGTGAAAACGGTGATTGGTCAGTCGATCGACTATAAGATTTTTGCAAAAATTAGTGGAGAATCGGAAGGTGGGTTGAGAATGACAACTGGTCAGATTAGAGAGCATTTGGTGAAAAGGGGAAGTAGATGGGTGATTTCAGAGGATTTGGATGAATTTACTGTTGTTGCCTATCAAGATGCAAAGATGAAGGCGACATATGGAACTAAAACGATTGTTCATGGGAAGGGTAGTGAAATTGGTGGATGTGGGAAAAGAAGAAGAAGGATGAGAGTTGTACTTTAACTTATGTCACATTTAGAATACGCAGTTCAATGAACTGGTTGGTTTTAAGTCTGATTAGTTTAGATTTTTGCAAACATTGAGAATTACTTGAGTGAGGACAAAATAAGTGCTCATTCGCATGATTTTTAGAGTGAAGGCCCTGTGGTTCGCCATAATACAGGCATGAACAGCATGGCTATATTATAAGGATAAAGGATCCCGTATTAATGAAACGAGAGCTACCTTTTCTTTTATGGGTACAAGGGTCAAATGATATCTAAATATATCGCTTTTTATGTACAAACCTTGTTGATTAGAAGAATAGTAAAATACACCGCATGAAAACATTTAAGATGCAATTATAACTGTGGTAGCTAAAACATAATGAAGGTAAATACTTTAGGAAATATGTGTATTTTTGCATAAACAATGATTTTAAAAGTTACAGTTGAAAAATATACCTGGTCAAAGGTAGCTTTTCATCTGGCATCGGTAAACCATGTCTAAAGCCTTATAATTACTGATTACTTTAACTACTGTGATGATATGTTATTTAATTGGATTATGATGAATACTCATGACACATTTTTTATGTTTATAACTTTAAGCCTTAAAATAATTAAAAATCTTGGATATACGATTACACAAATATATTACAGAGTATTTGTAGAATAATATTTAATTTGCTCATTTTTCATACGAAAGCCAGGACATTATATTAATTCAGTTAAAAAAACAGGTAAGCACGTGATCCACACTAAAGATTCTGTTAGCGGTGAACTAAAAAATTCATTGTGCTATTACAACCATTATATTGTTCTGGAAGCATTCAAAGCATACAACAAATCTGTATGATAGAAGATATTCAAAATAGCAAAGAGATTTTATGCCAGCTTCCCTACAAAACAATATAATATACAGTACGAGTGCCATCCATAAAGTCCACATTGGATTTTTTTTAGAACTCACAGCTATTTATAATGGAAGTGCACATGATGGATAAAAATATATTTTTTCATCAAAATTATTTCTGTCGATTTAAAGTACTACCAAAATACGCATACATAACTGCGTTTAAATTTAGTTGTCATGTCATATTAGTCAGTAAACCTCGCATGGTAAACTTACATGCCATTACATATTAAACTCGAATCTAATTTTAGAGGACGAAAGTACCAAAAAATATAATATGCAAAACTAAAGCTATGCTTTCTTACCGTATCAAAGTTTTGTTAGATCGTTTAGTTGTTCATATTTTTAGAACGTCTTATTCAACAACTACCTCAAACTTAGTAAAAATAGAATACAACCTTATGTTGCTTTTTTGTAATTAATTCCTTTCAATACGACCAGAAATAAACCAAACCGTAAACATGTTTTTGAACTAACTTCCACAAATAAATTTGGCTTTATTTTCTCTTTGCTTCATTCGATACAATTACAAAAAAACACTTCATCTTAAAAGTAAATTCCTACTCAAAATGTTTTCAAACAGATTTCTGAAAATTGTTGGATGGCGTATAGGTCTTATGCGTTTCTCTATATTTTCATTTCTTTCATGGGACAAAACTAACAATCGTATGAAATTAGTAGATAACTTTTACAAATATATTTCAAGCCTGATTTACCTTGTGTACCTTTGCATTTTCTGTGCTATGCTTGTGGTATACTTGGGAATATCTGCATTTGAAACTTCAGAAAACCAAATCCCTGACGTGGTTCCACCATCACCGAAAAGTAAATCATTAGAAATTCTTACAAATTTAGGTTTTATTGCGTTTGCAAGTGCGCTCGTATTAATTTGTAGTATAACGTTGAGAGTACAAATCAAACGAAAGGAATTTGTCGATACGGTCAACTCAACTATTAGCTTCTGTCTTAAATTAAAAGAAAATAATGAAGTCCGTCTGAAAAAAGCAAAGGCGCTATTGAGAGAAGCTCGAAAGTACTCGCTAGAAACTGATATACTTATTTTGGCACTTGGAGTAGGAACCATTGTTGTCTCAATCGGATTCGGGTTTCTAATTTTCCAGCCTATAGATCCAATAGGACAGGTTCTAGTCCACATACTTGAAATAAATTTAAAGCTGGAGATAAAGTTCACTCCTTTTATAATTTCAACAGCCTATTTGGTATTGAATGCGGCCGATATTGTTTTTCTATTTGATGTATTTGGGTTGTTGTATTTCCGATGTGCTTCATATTGGTTATATCTTCTTCAACCGGAATCTTTACATTTTGACGATGTTTCAGGAGCCGCTATATGGACTACGATATTAGGATCGACTTGGGATACTCAAAATCTTTTCGGGTTTTACAAGCAACAGCAATATTTGCTCCGTTGTGTAAACGACATATCAGCAAATACTTTGATTTCTGCTCATCACTCAGCTTTTCTCATTTTAAGTGCTGTTGGAGGATACATGTGCATCAGGCACACTGAGAAACTACTCGAGCCTGGATTTCAAATAGCAATTGCGTCATTGGTTGTACCTATTCTTGTGGAATATGTGGAAACACTGGTAATATCAGATACATATGAAAAGTCTCAACAGTTTTTGGATAGGGTGGATTATCTAAAATCCAACAGCACACAAGTAAAGACAGCTATACATACCAAAAGCTGTGCAGATTCAATAACAATGAAAAAGCGGGAAATAAGGAAGATTGACAAAGATTTAAAAGCTGCTTGGAAACTTCAAGGTTTATTTGCATACCCGTACTACAAAATTGGCAGAAGTAATTTTATGGAGTTTTGTAACACTGGTGTAGATATGTTGGTGAATCTTCTTGTTTTATTTTAGGTATGATAATTTCTTTACCAAAATTTAAATAAGTAATATTAGGCTTGGAAAGTTTGTAAGTACGTTAAATTAAGTAAAAGAAATTGTTATAATCTTGTTTGCAGTGAATTAAATAGTTGTAAGTAATTGCATTGTCCATATATATATATATACAACTAGTTAACAATAGTTGCCTTACAATGATAAAATATATAACAAATGTTAGGAGTAGTACTACTTAATTACTATGATTATAATAATGTATTTCAATAGATATTAGAACTATGTTTCAACTTTTTTTAAATCAAAACATTGCTAAAAATATATAAATAGATTATCATCTACAAATTAAATAAATATTTTCCAAAAAGCTAAAAATGTACATTTTAAGCATCATTTATTAGTACTGCTGATTTATTTTCTGCCAAGTGCAAAAGGTTGTGTATTTTTTCTACTAAAATGTCTTTGTGATACACAAGAAGATGACCTTTAAACGCTACCGTATTCTCAAATTCGTCGCAGTCGTATGGATGTTGAATCTGTTTTGTCAAACTACAACATACACTACTTTCATGCGACAAAGCAGTCTCGATTTCAGCGTTAATGACTAAATTAGAAAGGCTATGCACTTGATATAATTTCTCAGGATGTGCTATCAAGATCCAGAAAACAGAGTTCTGTGTGCACCCTGGCCAAATGAGTTTGAAGCTCGGAATTATTTGTAAATGTCCTCTTTTCATTCAAATTGTTACAAAATACACAACAAACTTGCTCATCCGCTTCTATTTTTGAAAAAGTCGACCAATTTTTACTTATATTGAGTTTAGCCTGAATAATTTCTAAAAACTCTAGAACCATCTTCCAAATATAACGAATACAAAAGCTTGCAAAACCTCTATCCACGCATACAAATACGACCAATGATAAAAGCAGACCAACACCTGGAATCACAGAAAGAATATAAATCCCAGCATTGCTATAATCACTCAAAGTATTGTTCTTTGCATCAATTATACTTTTATATTCCATCTCAGTTTTTAGTGCAACAACCCATTTAAAATATTTTTCCCACCATTCAACCACCCCAGACTGGAATGAATACTTAACTCGCAACATTAAATTTGTAGGAATATGTCCATAAAATTTATAGCCTTCCAAGTTTTCGTTCAAAACATCCTTCCCAAAATACACAGGTTTTCTTAAAGAAACCAAAATCGTATTTAATTGGATTGCAAAATTCACATCTGTAACAATTGCACTTTTATCGCAAGCCTTCATATGCATATCGAAAACCCGTTTAATACTTTCCGCAGAACCATGCCTTCCATTCTTTCTTTTCCAGTCTGGTAACATTTTGGTATTATTTAGGTAAACCTGGGTCCTTCTTGGAAGCTTATACATCAGATTCCTTAGTAAATTTATTTCAAGCATTGGAAATCTACGCATTACTTCATAAGCAAGCTCTGATGCAATTGGGTAAAACTCGTGCGGACTATGTTCCAAGTAATCTTCCTTGAAACCAATGTTTTTCTTTAGGTGCCAATATGCTTCACCCGGTATCCAAAAACGTCGAGAATATATTGTAAAGTTATTTTGTATTAGGCTACCAAATGTGTCAAACGGAACCAAGTCAGGTTCCAGTGTAAGCCTTGTAATATTATCACCCTTGTATTCATTGCTTAAGATTAGTAGAACAAAAGGCAATGTAAAAACTAGATTCCTAATTTTACCATTTTGAAAGACTGCATTTGACTGATCCATCAAAGATGTCATAAATACAAAACATAGATCTCCAAAATGGTATAAACGATAAGTATGAACTTGAATATAAGCAACTGTTACGAAAGATATTAGAATAAGCATCCATGTTAGAAGATCATACGCAAGAACTAACTCTTTCATTTGGTGAATCCATCCAGGTTGCTCTTTATGACAACTCACAAATCGCATTTGACGTCGATGTAATACTAATCCGATTTCGGGATGGGATCCAATGTCAACACGAGTACCCCGGTGAATTAAAGGACGAAGGTTTGACGGAAAACTAGTGGCTTTTGGACAGCCATTCATTTGAAGGGTTTTCCACTTTGTCATTCTGTTGTCATATTCGTGAGAAAAGTGCAAAGTAATATTTTTCGGAAGGAGGTGTGAAATTTGATGAATATCGGATAGCATTGGTAAAAACATTGCCTCTTGAAATATACGGATTTTAGTTATATGATTTAGCAGTGACTTTCTCGACCTTTGGTCAGGTTTATATAAGTTTTTGTAAACGTGCATGTCTATAAATAAAACGATGTTGATTTGGGAAGGAATTGATTTTTCGATTATTTTGGTACTTTGAAATAGTGAGTTTCTGAAATTTATATGGGTGGATTTTAACATGATTGTTTTGAAAGGATCACAGGGATCACAGTAAGGACAATGTATTTGTAGTTTATTTTCATCTTCCCATATCAAAACATTGTCAATTAGGTTTATATCAAAGGTACTGAAGCGTGCACTATTTATCCATTCACGTTTGTAATGATTATTTTCACATAGGGAGCCTGATACTTTGCGGCAAATTAAAATCGAATATTTAGGTATTGTGTTTACGTAGTCCTCTTGCCAAATTATTTTTTTCGATTCAAAATGATGGTAAACCTCGAAAGGATTTTTTAGTTGTTCTCCATCAAACAAATGTGGCGTGTGTTTCACATTTGGTGGATGCAGATAAATAGTTACGTCACAATTGGTATTTTTTAGGGAAAGCCTGAAATCTATTTTGTGTGGAAATCCTAAGTACTTTAGACCGTTCACTGCGCTAAACCAAATGGATTTATTATTTATTATCATTTTTCCAGTATTCAGTACTTCTGTAAGGTCGGTTTTTAGGATCCAAGTTGATAGTTTATCTTGCTTGTAAGGGCTCATTTCAAATGGAAACAGGAAGAGTGATCCAGGAAATGTTAGGTAATGATACAATACTACTGGTTGAAAAATTGTGCTAAAGTCAATGTTTAGTCCTTTAAAATTCAAAATGTTAAGTAAACATTTGGGAAAAGAATTTAGTAATTGTATTTGATCAGTATCACTTAGCGCGTGGTTTTGTACGGTCAAAACACTATCCAGGCGTAAATAAACAACAAGAAAAAATAAATAAAAAGTTTGCAATTTCTTCCAGATAATATAAGCCATTCTAGTGGATTTTTGCTGTTGAATGTATTCAAGTATATACTTCAACTAACGAATATGGTTCGTTGTTTTATCTCGCAAAAGATGAATGTTTCGGTATATGGGGATAACTTAAATGACGAGGTTTAAAAGAACCTCGAATAAAAACCAAATTCGTAACGTTTACAGAATTTAACTCTTGAAATATACTACAGCAGTTTGCTTGCAAGTTTAGATATATAGACATATGTGTTTTTATTCCAAACCCTAGATACATATAATTAAAAGAATTATATACTTCAAAAAAACTTAGAGCTGGTTGAAGCTGGAGAACTAGCCATGTCACTAGATAAGTATGCAGTGACCCACTGGCTCGTGAAGTATTATCTAATTTTCAATCAAAAGTTCTCATTTTACACACGCTTATTTTGCTCGTAAGATATTAATTAAGTTTGCACGGAAAGTCTTACATAAGTTTGTGTCTGGGTGTGCTCAATAACATCATTTGTGTAATATACACCATGCTAATATGGAACATGACACGTGTGTTCAATTAAAACGACAAAAAATGAGTAGAAGTAAAATGCGTTGTTAAAAATGCATTGCAAAAATGTTTATCATTTTGCAAGACATCTCAGACATATTGCAGAATAAATAAATCTTATACCGGGTATAGGTATGCAAACCAGCATGTTGTGATCCTTGGACAATTTATTAATTAATTCAGCATTAAAGTCCTCAAGTGAGATTGTTATTCAGAAGTTTACACGTGTTCAAAGGTTTGAAATCGATTGAAACTCTGGCATTACATATGTTTACCACGTGCTAGGGATATCTAGACCAAGCAAAAATATAAAATAACTATTAAGAGTGCTAATTATTCCTCACGGGTATTCCAATTTGGTTTCGAGTACTTAACAATAAATTACTTCACGTGGACAAAACAAATTAGTTCTCCAAAAATAAGCTGATAGTTTTACAAAATAAAATCAATTTGCTCTATGATATTATGTCTACTAGTCATATAATATGTTAAGATCTTTGCCTTTGCCACTACACTTTAGTTGCTAAGATTTAACACTAATCTAATTTTAGATTTAGATGTCATAAATTTAGAATTGTTGTCAATTTTGAAGATTCAAACGACAATAAAAATATTAGATAATAATAACTACTACACATTTTCAATAATCTGTTTCTTACGCTAGGCTTTTAAAGTAAGACTAAAAACAATGAATTAGAGAAAACCACGCAGATTTTAATTAAACATAAAATTAAACAAAATTGTAAACATGTTGTTCCGATTCTTTAAGCTTTAAAAAAATATTTCATGCAAGTGCCAGCTTTGCTACCATTCAAGGCATACTTCAATACCATTCAATTCTAATAATGCACGTGATATTTGATATAGTAATTTTGTGGCAAACAAATTGTTGTTGAAGCATTTAAATATTTGTTTTTCTTTAGTATAAATATTAGGATTACAAATTTCATGGTGCTTAGAATTAATTACTTTACTTCTCATTAAAAATTTATACCAAAGCTTTGCCGTATCGGATTATTTACGATTGTATAGCATGATAACATTTGGTAGTGCTTGTTTGTTGACATATTTGCTTGCTTGTATGCTTGTTTGATTTGTAAAAAGAGTCTACCATAAATATTTACATAAAAATAAAATTATAATTGTTGTTTAGCTAAAGAATTTCAATTCTTTTACAATTTTTTACGACTACCAAACAAGTTTTTTTTTAGGAATGCTATGTTCATTATCTGTTATTTTCCCATTTCATCTCAATTACTACGTTTTATATTAAGAAGTATTTAAAAGTCAACACAAGCCAGTTTTTACCAAGTATATGAAAAAGGATGATACTAATCAAAACCAGTCGCGCTTATTTACGTCTTCGACGTCAATTTAAACATTGTTTTGACCGCGTCTGCAACCGTTCTAATTATATTTGAATTTCTAAACTAGGTGGTTATTTTAATGATTTTATTCTTTATACTATTCAAACAAAACTTATTACGTTTCTTCCATCTAACTTTTTAATTATGCTTTTAAGAATAGCTAGTTTATGTTTACTTCCGTACAATAAATTGAACAAACACGATAATAAGGAGTAAATATTAGTTGTCGTAATCATTGTAAGTCATCTTTGTTATGAGACATTTTGTGTAAACATATTTTTCTTAGTCATTCGGGGTTACGAATTAAGAAAAGAAGGTCAGAACGCTATTTGACTCATTTGAAAAAATTGCAAACAAAAAGAATTTAAGCCACAAGTTTAAAATTCTTAGGCTTAAATATGTTTCCAAACTTACAAAAATATTTTGACAAAATTTATCTCCTTAGAATTGCTACAAAACTTGTAGAAAAATTCAACTGCGTTCCAGTTAAAATCCGAAGTAATTCGTCTTTGAATACCAACAGTGAAATTTCGTTTACTGGAATTGGTATCAACGAAGTAGTAAAATTAAAGCTAAAAACTATAATTTATACCATATTTACCTTTATACAAATTCTTCAATGCCTTGTACCCCTAAATACCATAAAATCAGAAGAACATACTCAAGTTTTTGATCAAATATTAGGATGCTTTGCAACCATTATGCATTTAACGTTCACTTGTTATCTTATATTGTTGCAAAACAAGGGTTCCGAACTCTCCCTTTACCTGAACAACATATTTCGCTTTAGGGACAAGTTTAAGCAAAGTGTTTTAAAATCTCGTTCACTTAGCGATTTTATCGGCCACTCCATTCATTTTGCTTTCGGGTGTGGCAATAGCACCAATATTTGTTTTAAGTTTTCACGTGATAAATCCATGCAAACCGTCACTACTTGGCTACTTTCTGTTAAACGAGTGTTACTGTCATCCTAACACCAGTACTAGTTTAACTGTACTTCAATAAATTATATCATTTTCTGTAAAGGTTACAGTTTTAGTGGGAAATATTCTCATGATTTAATTTGGTAATAATGCTGTAATTTATATTTGTGCATCAATACATGCCATGTAAATGCTTGTCTTTAGGGAAAATATTCAAAGGTTTTGGGGCAAGTTGAAAACTACGAAAGACTTGTACACAGACTCACTTGTGTATAAACAATTAAAATTGCACGAAGTTCTGGCAAACGATGTACAAAAAGACTGTTTGGCTGTAATTATCGCTGCAGCTATATTTGGCGTTTCAACAAATTTATCCCTTTTGGTTAGCTCTGGCGTTATCAAAGTTAGCAACAATGTTTCCAACATAATAATTATAATAACTCTTGGAGTGGTGGTACTTAATTGCAAAAAATTTCTTGTACTTATACTTGGTGGTATGGTAGCAGTACACTCAGAGTCTAAACATGTCGTTTTAAATGTAAAACGTTTAAATTTGACATCTTTTGCAAAATTTGATAGGAAATGGGCTCGTAAATTTTGGAAGTCTTGTGACATTGTAAAGATCCGATTTGGAGGGAATAACTTTCTAGATGAAAGGACACCTTTAAGATGCATTGATTTTGCTGCTGATTTGACAGTTCAAATGTTACTACTAATTGGAGTAAAATAAGATAAAAATTTGTTTATATCTTTTGGAATAATTAAGATAATACCTAGATAACTGAATGTTAAAATTAGGATCATAAATAGATAAGCCAATACTGTCACTGCATAAGTGTTGCCAATGTTTTCCAAAAGTTAGTTGACTTAATAGGCATAAATGTATGTATTAACTTGCACAAATAGATGTAAGCCAAATGAATACATTTTTCTGTTCATATAATATAATATATACATAGTTTTTTTGACTGGCACATCGACTGTTATCGTATTATCCTGGTATGCATACTAGTACTTTTTGTAGTTGTATGATATAAAGTGTTGGTTATTTATTAAGTTAACAAAATACATAAAGGCAACACATTTTTATCATGATTTGCTTTGATTACGACTAGACCACAGCCACAATTTGTATTAATATAGTAATCAGATAAATACTTCAGGTTGTTCATATAAGTGCACGCTGTTAACATGTTATATGTATATAGTATGTTAACTGCTAAAGGTACAAGTGAGAGATCTAACCATACTGTATGGAATTATAGACACATAATATGCAAACAATGTGCACGCCTTTTACCAATGTATTGTCTTTTATGTACGGCATACAATGGACAAATGTACTAATATAATACAACCCAATATATTATATATTAAAAAAATCAAGTCAACTTTGTGCATATGTTTTTATGCATTGTCCTGTTAAAATAAACCAGTATGTCGAAATATTTTCCCTAGCTTTTTTAAAAGTAGCATAAATCAAAAATCAACACCAAATATAAACAAAACGCGTACACTTTTTTTATACATATAACGACTTATGTTCAGAATAAATATTCCAACGACTCATTTTTCTCTAAGAAAGGAGACTTAAGCTATCACCTTTATCACACGTGTGTCCTCATGACATTTGAACGAATTTGATCCCTTTCTACATTCTGAGTACATACACATGCATATAAAATTTATCTTAAAGTTTGTAAAAAAGACACGTGGCCGCTTAGCCGATTTTAGCTAGTTTTGAACAAACCATTTTCTTACACTGGAGTGTATGCATGTGCAAGAAACTGCATACACGTCACTTTTAAAATTTATTTCTTAGAAAGTCTGTGAATTGCATAAACAATCATGGATATATTTTAAGACACATTTACCACTTTATGTTATGTAGTGCTCATTCTCACTCCATTCTCACTAATCCTTATTTCGACAACGGGTCTACTACAATACAGTTTAATACAATTTGACAGAGGTTTTTAAAATGAGAAATTTGCTTTCCTGAGGAAAAATAAAAATATCAATTTTATTCTTACTAAAGCCATCAGCCGGTCAAGTCGGAATAAACTTTTTTCTTCATTTTTTTTTGAAAAAGCAGCCATCATCATGAAGAGCATTTTCCTTGTAATTGTCTCCCTTGCGGTTGTTAAAGCGCAAATGGTAAGTGTTTTAAATATATATATTTTAGTAAAACGTCTATAAATATATTGTACTCAAATTTTGTTTCCTTTCAAAAAACGAATACCGTTAAATTTGTCTTTGTTTTAAATCTTTTTGCTAAAGAAAATTTGTCCATTCATCAACGTTTATTAATAAGAATAACAAAAGTTTTCAAGTTTAAATATTTTGTAATGGCTTCTTAATGAGTTATTTTTCTTGGAATATTTTGCAAATATTTTGGATTTTGAAACCCTTTCAAAATTTTGAAGGGTCTCGATTTAAATTTTAGTGAAATAAATATTAATGATTATTTTTTTCTATAGAATTTATATAGCAACTAGTTGATAAGTTTAATGTAGACAAACAAATATTTCTACAATGTAATTTACAAGTTAAAGTTTATCATATCGTCTACGTGCTACAAATAATTTACCTATTTTTATTATTTTTTGAATAAATGTGTGTAAATAAATAAATAGGCTTATAAAAAAGTAATTAAGTTTAAAAAATTAAAGATTTAAATAATATACCTTTTTAGTTTACACGGAACTCATTTTTTAAACTATGTTTGTTTAAGTATCTCAAGAATATACCAATTTCATTTCACCTTCCAGTCAACCCCTTTTTTTCTCTCTCTTTGACGAATTTGCAATAACACAACCAGCTACACCAAAACAATGACCCAAATGACTAAATACATACATCATGGTCACTTGTTTTGGTTTGCTCATTGATAACCTCGTCTCGGCTAAGAGCGGCTTTCAAGTCGTCTTCAGACCCAATTCGATTTTGCAGGAACACGGCAGAGACCTGAATATGTTTAAAATAATACTTAATTGGGAAGCTGTTTATTTAATTATTAATTAAAACATTTGGATTGGCTGGTGGTTAATTAATAATTTACAGCCGGTGGCGAATATTGAGGAATATTTGAGTGGGAATGCGGGAAGTGGGGGTCATTCGCATGGTTTGAAGAAAAGACCAAAGGGTCCTCTATGACATAGACCAAGTCATCATGGTTCTGGGGGAGATGATGATGACATATTTGGAATACTTTCACCGTTCATAATTTGGAACAATTTATTATTTACGCAGCCATTTTTTTCCGTAGCTGTAACCGTTGTCCTGGCACTATATTTTGTAGAAGCAAAAGATCAACCGAAAACGTTGTCCGTTTTAAACACTACTTTTAATATTACTTTCCTCGCCAAACAATCTTCTGAAGAAGTATTTATTGATGTATTTCATTTCCCATTCGCTGTTGAACTTTTTGGTGGTATGGTTGCACCATTTGTATTCGACTACGATCCAATTCAAGCAGTATTTGGACATGACAAGTTTTCAGTTAAGTTAGTGGCTGGTTTTATTTACACCGCTTATTTACATGTTATACGCAACAGCTATTATGTTGTCAGCATTACTTCTAGCCATAAGTTTTATGGAATGTGATATCAGTTACTCGTCAACAATTCATTTTCACAAAGAGCCGTTTACAAAAATGAGAAAACTAAGATTTCGATGTTGCTGCAAAATATATCGGATCATTCAAATTCCAATGGTTGCTGGAAACGATTGATGCGGACTATTTTTTAATGTTTTGATTTTTGTACGAATTTTACTGGTATTCAGTTGTGTATTTTTGTACTTTGAAAATGTATCATATTCTAAATGTCTTTGTGTATGTATTGGCCCCAGCACTCACAGTGGTCTGTTTCATGGTTGCACTTTTGATGACATATTTAGGGGACTTTGAAAACAAAAACTCAATAATATTTATATACTACTGGAAGCAGCTAGTCAATTAAAGGGAAGAAATAATGGTACTCTTAGCTTTTGCACCTACAGGATTTTATTTGTTTCCTTATGACTTAGCTAAGGCAAAATTGGGGTTGAATATTTGCGATGTTATTGTGCGTAATACGGTTAAGATTTTGCTTATGGGCATAGTGAAGGAATATTCTGGACAAAGACCGTGCAACATTATTTTAACAATGAGGATATTAATGTTGCTTGTTTTAAAGTTGAATTCAATTTAAAGAGATAAACCTGTGATAAATCTTTGCCAGATATGAAAGACGGAACAAGATGGAAAATGAGTAAAAAATTGTCTACATTTGTAAAACGATCAGATTATGAACAACATTTATTAAAAAACTACAAAAGTGTATGTACAAGATAAAAAAAGCATTTTTACCTTAAAGTAGACTCTTTCTTCTAATCCATAATGAAAGCCTAATTTTGATTCCGTATCATTATCACGGAAGCCTTTTCTTGTTCAGGGTTGCATATTGTTAAGTTAAACATTATTTAAACTGCCGAATTTGAAATACAAACAGATTAAACTAACATTAGTAGTTGGTTCTGATGTAAATTTTTTTGAAGACTTTAATTATAAAAAACAAAAATGATTTATTTTAAAATAGTGTACATAGCTTAATATAAATATTAAAACCATTTCACCTCTGAAACAAACAACCACAAAAAATAACTATAAGAGAGAATACATTTTGGGTACTTTTTACTTGGTTGTATTACTTAAGGTAACACTAGGAAATTGAATAAGAAAAAGCTTGATTTAAAATATTAATAGTTTTCATGTTTTTTGAAAAATTAAGTTGATGTCTGCATACCCGAAAAAATTGAAAATTATATCATGACTAATAAATTTCTAAAAAAATATCGAAAGACCGTCTTTTCATGTTATTTTAAACACATGAATGACTACCCTTGCTTTCTTTACATTTAATGGAATCTGGGGCATCGTATTTAAGTATAAATAGATTGTCTGAAGCCATCTCTGGTGTTTTGTGTAGTGTTAATAATGTACATGGACACATGCAAGATTCATGCAATGGTAGGGAAGTGGGAAGTGCAGAAAAAAACAGCCACTGCATATTTAGAATTTGGAGACGAAAATCATATGTAAAGTTTATTCTACGGCGTATAATCCGAATTTGTTGTTTTAGAAATTAAAGACGAACAGAAAATGCTAATCCCTACCCCATCTAGCTGCCCGGCATTTTGTGAAGGGCCACTTCAACTAGTCAATAATATTTTTGAAAAACCTAAAAATTTACTAAGTACTGTGTGTAGTTTTTCTGCTTCCAATGAAGCTGTGCCAGGGTCCTTTGATCAAAAAACCATTGTTGGGTACAAAGGTTGACAATTATCTCATTTTTTGCATTTCCACTCATGAAAATTACGGGTGGAAGGATAGGGCAAATATGAATACATATATATATATGTATGCGTTGTATTTTGCCCCATCTTTTTTATCCGTAGTTTTCATGAGTGAAAATGAAAAAACGAGCTAAATATCGACCTTAGTACCCATCAAAGCATTCTGTCGGCGCAGCTTCATTGGAAGCAGGGCTACTACTAAGAGTACAATACGATGACTCAATGTTCTTACTTACTTTTTCGAATATTTACAAAATAAATTGTACCTCCCAACAAAACCTCCAATTAGTATAAAATATATTATTCCCAGTATTAGTAAAATTAATTGAAGCGGACTTCATGGATGACATGTTGGAAATCATAATAATTTATTTCTCGAGCTTTCGAATATTATCTATATTCATCTTCAGGAGAATATTGGAAATTGAAAACAAGAAATTACAGTAAAAATAAATGTATAATGAGTAGAAAAATGTGCATACATTGATAAGTGTATATTACATATATATATTCCCAGTATTCTCTAAACATTTTTGTACATCCACAAGTAGTCCCGAATAAATATAAAGACAATTTGTGACTTATAGAAAACATTACTTTGCGATATAAAAAACTACTATATTTTTTAAAGTCCGCCTTTTTGTGATGTTCGACCCGCATTATGATATCGAAGTGTAGCTTCGATATTTGGGTCCCTTCGAAGTAGTAGCTGCAATAGCAACGGCCCTTAAAAAGGGACTACTTTGAATCATCATCATGGATTCAGCTGCACCAAGAAACCCTGTGATTCAATTTTTCTCAGCGATAGATAGGAGTTTTGACTTGAAATAAAAAATATCGGTATTCCCACAGCTCACTGATGGAGGGTTCAATCGAAAATTTATGAAAACATATAACCTTCTACAAAATATCGAGCAAAATATAGCGATTCCCTTCAAATGTACTCGTGCATGGATATAGCATGCAAGAAGATGATCAGTAATCGTTACCAAGTACAATTTCAAATCAGCGGAATAGCCCCACAAACTGTTTATGGATTTTATCATTATATAATTACTGAGCATCTTCTTGCATCCAGCGATTCAGTTGTACTCGTCGAATGTGACTACATCAAATTTAGACCCAGATTATTGCAGAAAGGATAAAACTTGATTTGCTCAGTATAATACATGATTGCATCATATATATGCACAAATACCTTGCATCGCTATATGTATTGGCTAAAAATTATCACAAAAATATGGAAATTCTAAGAACGAAGCAAACAATTTGTAAAATAAAAATAAATGTTAGGAACAACCATGATGTTCTCTGAAGTAAAACAATGAGCAAATAAGGGTCAGAACGGCCAGTTGTAAATTTTACAGTAATTAATTTTAGTTCAAAGTCAAATCTATGGTTCATATTAGAGCTACTACACAGCAATTCATGTCTATCTTGTAGAAATTCCACAATGTATGTTTAACTTTTCCCAGTAAAAATCCTGATTTTCGTTGTAACCAAAATTAAATCTCAGTAATGCATGATTTAAATTATTATTGTAAAATTTACAACTGGCCGTTCTGACCCTTATTTGCTCTTTGTTTTACTTCAGAGAACATCATGATTGTTCCTAACATTTATTTTTATGTATACAGTCCAAGTACATAAGTGGGTTGCTATTAGAGTTTTGTATGGATTTATTTAAACAAAGGAAAATCTTTATCGAGTAGTGAGAAACGGAATACAAAACAAATGTCGTGCAAACGTAACACTACACCTGTGAACAAAAAAATAAAAAATTAAATTCAAATGTTTATTTGTGTAACTCTTTAAAGTTATAAGTTTACCGTTTGTATTGGATTCCTTCGAATTTTAAATATGCCTCGATCATCAACTCTGCCAAAGTGGAAAGGCATGCAACCTAAATAGTACGCAAATTTATAGTAGTAATACATTATTGTGACGTTTGAAAATTTTAACCTTCTTTCGTTTTCGATCATACCGCTGCCTAACACAAAAAAAAAATATTCAAAATGAAATACTTGACTGGCAAGATTTAAACTAACAAGGTTTGGAAAAATGTGAGTTTTTAAGGAAAAAAACTCAAATTTTCTTGCATTTCACAGAGAAAAACGAAGTTTAATAATACAAATGAGTTTGGCATTGGTTACAAAATCAAACTTGATAGTAATATTGTGGTATTATTGATAAACGGAATAGAATATACCACAACCTTTTGTTATATTTACCACTATTATGATAATGACGGGGAAAGAGTATTATTTTGCTGGTGTTAGAAATGATTTTCTCTGCAACTATTTGTCAGCATATCTCGGTGAAAAATAAGGAAAATATTTACCACACAGGTATTCAACCGACTATTAGGCCGAACATTGGCAAAAAATGGTTAAATTACAACTGAGTCCTTTCATACATAATTTAAAAGCTTAAATTAGATGCCAACAATATAATAGGTTTATTGAAAAGCACAACCATACAATGACGTGTGAAGAAGACATCGCCTGATATTTGATAACATGTCTTGTTTTCAATACAATTATACATAATAGATTATAATAATTCGTTTGGTTATACCAATTCTATGAGTGATTATACTTTGCAAATATCACGAGCGTTTGCATAAAATATGTATTCCAATTTAAACATCAATTCTTAAATGCTTACATGAGTGACAATGAGTTATGCATATTTTTGCTATCTCACAGACGCATCTACAGACAGGTGCAAATGATAGTTTAAAAAATCGATTACGTTGTTATTTTATTATCAAAAAATAGCATGACATGAAATTATTTATAGTATTTTTTTCTAGCTTACAAACAAATTTGTACAAACAAAATGAATATGATCGTGTTTTATTCAGATTTTTCGAGGTTTAAAAAAATTCACGCTATTTCAATGTCCGAAATATCTGCGAAGAAATGACTTTTAGAAAGTTATCCACCGTCTTAAAAAAGATAGAGAATTAAGATAAGAGCTCAGATAAAACATCAGCAAATTATTTATCCGATACCGGAATTCCCTCATTAAATATTTAGTTTTTTAATTCAACATGTTTGGAGTTGGAAAATAAAACACTAGCCACAATGATCTATTTTGGGTTTTATTCATCGCTTTTATTGGAAAAATGCATGCTTGTATGGCGGAAGGTTCATTTATTTGTCACTAAAATGCTAATATTGTATAATATATTATTATACATCGTCATCTACAGACCCTCTGGGTCAACCTGAGACATTTAACTTACGGAAGCTCCTCGTCAGGTAGCTGG
>JAQFZH010001648.1:0-20088 GCA_034695485.1 Entomobrya nivalis
CACACCATGTACAACGAGGTTTTTTCCATATGGCTTGTTTTTTCTTTTTATTTTCAGATTGTTACAGGGTATGCCTCCCTTCAATGTTTCCTTATTCAAATTTATTTTGGATTCCAATTCACCTTTGACAGATGACAAATTTTTCTCCCACAAGTTCACTTTATTTATTAACTGATCAACATTCGATTTCAAACCACAAAGTTCTGTTTTTAAAGATTGAAATTCTGAATAGTGTTCCTTTTGAACTTCAATCACTTCACGTATAAAATTACTATTCACATTTTCTTTCACAAACTTCCAAATTTCTCGAACAGATTCCTTCACTTCTTCAAACTCATTCTCTAATTTGCTTATACGCTGCGACTCTCTGATTCTACCTTGTCCACTCATCTTTTGTATATTTTTTTTCTCGTCAGAGCAAACTGGTCATGCGACTGCTCACGGCCACGACTACATGCGAACTCACTAGCTCGGATATTAATGTTTGCCCTTTTCACATTCCTTGTTGAACCAGGCACCAAAAATGATACTCCAACAAATGAAACTCCGAAAAAATGATATGACACTACGACAAAACATATGCCAGTGAGACAAATAATGCATCCCCTGTCTTAAGCACGGCAGGCGTGTGCGGTTTGACCAGAACACGAAAGATCTCTGAAGTTGGAAGGGTGACCGATAAGCGTGTGCTGATGGTATTGTTCCACAGAAGCACCCTTGGTGGGATCTGTCTCCATCTGCGGTAGGACTGTCGTGCTAAGTCCTATTTGGCTCGGTGCATACCATCTATATGTCAGTACGGAGTAGGTATGCTTTGATAACTATATGAGGCATTACTGTAGTGTTACAGCCATCATAGAGCGTCCGTTCTCTACAGGAAGTGTACAAGTGTGTGCAAAACAGGGTCAGAGCGCAAAAATTCATTAACTTGGATTCGGTATACCATGCCCTTACATACAACATTTTAAGTTGGGTTTCGGCCTGCCAAAGCCATCATCAGGATGAGAGCATCACTCATCGACCCAAAAGGTCCTGCAATGCAGAATAAGAAATACGCCACTGAGTGGCTGACACGGCCGTGCCTTGAAGAAGCTGGACACAAGTGTCCAGATGTCTGCAATGCAGAATAAGAAATACGCCACTGAGTGGCTGGCACGGCCGTGCCTTGAAGAAGCTGGACACAAGTGTCCAGATGTCTGCATTGCAGAATAAGAAATGCGCCACTAAGTGGCTGGCACGGCCGTGCCATATGTTATCCAACAATCCGTTCATATTAGATGGATTCTTCAACTTGAAGTTGGTACAAGAAGACATCATCATCATCGTCTTCAATGTCTTCTTCTTCTTCAAGTGCTTCATCATCCATGTTTTCTTGCAGTACTGCGCGTACTACACTTCTTTCACTCTGTTGTGGTGGCTCAACGCAAATAAGCAGTTCAATGGCTTCTATATCAAGCGGCAAACGATGTGCAGAAACTTGGGCTCGGCTTAGCGACTGAGTAGACAAAATGGGGTCTGAAAAATCGATGGAACGATTAAACATATCCAACATTGTGGCAGTGCGGCTAGTTTTGCGAGAATGTTGAAGACGATCTGCTCGGTAATATTTATTTTTGGATTCAGCCGCTTGTTCTGAGAGCATACCTAGTGGTAGCAAGCTGTTGCGAACGATTTCTGCACCATGAATCAAAATTTTATGCAAAGTTGGGTTCATGGGATACCACAAATACTTGGCTACGTAAAGCTCGGCAGTAAGCTTGCAGTACTCCTCGAAGCGTCCTGGATCTATAGGAAAATTATGCGATATGGTCTGCAATATTATTCGTATTCTACGTAAGAGTTCTTTGTCAATTCCAAGTATCTCAGCAAATTTTTCACAATCCCTGAAAGCTCTGCGGGCTGTATTTCCATCATTCGATGAGCCAGCTCCACTAGGATTTGGAAAGTCGACTCTTAGCCCTAGAGTTCGAAACAGTTCGCCCTGTATTAAAAGTTTTCGTTGTGCAACTTCTTTTTTTTCGTCTGGGTCATACACTCTCCATCGTTTCACATTGATCTTATGTCCAATATGCAAAAACAACTCAAGCATTCGAATGTATGCATGCATGGATTAATACCATGCCTTAATGCGGATTGCTTTGGCAGGAACTTACCATTGGTTATATTAGATAATATATTAAACGTTGATGGAGTTGCCCCGCATATTGGACAATTTACACTAGCTGTATCGGTTATTATATTAAGCACTTTTCCGTCGATTATTGTCAAAAGCAAATTGTATTGTATGCTGATATTTTTCCGTCCACAGAAGTTGTGTAGGGAAGAAGATTACTAATTTCGGATAGCATGTTCTGATGTTTTTCTTTGACAACAGTTTTGGACTCTTTGACAAACTCAATAGGTCTGCAGTATCGAACTGACCGTGGAATTGGATTTTGCCAAAGAATTTGCCTGGTACTTCTCTGGACGATTTGCAATGGAATCAATGTTGTGGCAAATAATGCAGAATCAGCTTTTGGTCCAACAGTAGAAGAGTCGGAATACACCTGCTTGTAATTGGACTGCCCAGTAGAGCCATCAAATCCCCAACTTACAATAAATGTCATGTCTTCAGTGCTTATATCAGAAATGCGTTTCAAAGTGTTTTCCTGCATTTGAAGGATCCTTGCGCAAGTCAAGTCAAGTAATGCTTGTAGCTTTACTTTAGCACGAACATCGCTTATCTCTATAGATGTTTCTGGAGGTCTAAGCGTAGACTTGATGCGTAAAATAGACTGGTAAGAAGGAAACACATGTGCATCATGATCATTTGCCGCATGTCTAAAAGAGTTATAACCTCTAACACTGATTCCAGTACTTAGCATTAGACCATACGCAGCTTCAGCCGTCAATGTTCTTACAGGTTCAATTTGTATCCTTTCCAAGGCTTTTTTTGGCCTTCCAGGTGTCATTAAGCAGTGTTTAATTACTTTCAACAGCTCAGCGCGTTGAGGAATTTGGCTTGCTTTAACTAAGCCAAGAACGGCTTCTTCTGGGGGTATTTTGGCTTGTTTGATTTTATCAATTATTTCCTCAAGCCGTCTATGTTTTTGACGGTCAGAAAGAGCGTCAAATTCTTTCCGAGGAGCGCCTCGACCTACGTGCCGAAAGCTGGAAGAGGTAGGTTCTTCCTGTTTTTGAACTGCTGGTTTTGCAGCTTTTAGAAAGCTTACGCTGAAATAACCATCTAAGTATTTATCTAAGCGCTCCTCCTTGTATGAATGGCTTCTTTTCAACTTTGCATATCTCTCTGTCAAGTTTTTAGCTGATTTTTTCACTAATGTGCGATGTTCTGCACTGAATTTGAAGTCGTATTGTGCTTCAATGTCATCAATATACTTATCGGCTTGATGATTTTCGTGAACCAGAACACGTATTCCTTGACGTCTAGTCGATATCCCTTCTGGTGGTAAATTTGGATAGACTCTTTCTTCTGTGTTCTGGATTTCAGTTTGTTGACCTGAATCAGGATTGCCCAGCTCCATCTCGGTCGAGGTCCGCGAGTTCTCATGCTCGTCATCCTCTACTGGGGTTTCCGTCATAGGTTTTGGGGCCACTTCTTCTTCTTCACCATGAGGACTTGGGCCCTCCTCATGGTTGCCTTCGTAGCAAGTTACTTCTAAATTATCGGACATTTAAAAAAAATTCCTACCTGAATGAAGATTTGGAACTTAAGTACTTTCGTACCTGCACTATGTGCACTGTTCAGATAGTACTATAATTTTTAAAGCTTTGAAACACGCGAACACACACTTGATCTTTATATAACTTGCCCGAAGGCTCAGAGCCGCCCTCCTCGCCTCAGCCATCATCCAACTGGGGTTTAAGTCACGACTCTGGGGCCCTTCCCAGTTGTCCGGCTGAGGGTCATCAGAGAGTTTGCAAAGGGCTTTTGGCCCTTTGCCGCCTATCTTAAAACATTTTTTCTCTTATCGATTTCAGCTGGAATTCGAATAGATTGCTGATGATTTAAGTAGCCGTAAGTCAAATTTGACGTTTGACCCACCTCATAGTCCAAGTGGGTGGGGTTAGGGGGTCGTCCATGTCATATTCGAAATCAGCATGTTGATTTCTATAAACGTTCCAATTTTGAGCATTCTGAGTCAAAGAAAACTTTTGACCCACCCCATGGTCCAAGTGGGTGGGGTTAGGGGGTCGTTCATGTCATATTCGAAGTCAGCATGTTGCTTTCTATAAACGTTCCTATTTTGAGCATTCTGATTCAAGGAAAACTTTTGACCCACCCCATGGTCCAAGTGGGTGGGGTTAAGGGGTCGTCCATGTCATATTCGAAATCAGCATGTTGATTTCTATAAGTGTACCAATTTTGAGCATGCAATTCGAATATTTTGTATTCCACCCCATGGCATGGCATTAATGTAGGGCATATACACTGAACGACCCCATAATACATTTAAAATTATTATTTTTAAACATTAATAACTCAAAATGGCGGACGTGCGGCGAGATGCTGTAAACGGATTCTAGGGTAAAAAGTCTTGAATTTTTCGAATCTGAAACGCACTAGTCGCCGCAGGTCCGCCATTTTGTAAAAAGTTAACTTTTTTCAAAAAATTGGCTATTTTTTATAGTTTTTTATGAAAATTTCATAATTTTTTTACTTTTTGTGACTTTATTTATAAAAAAATGAAATCTACATGATGAATTTGTAGATGTTACATAAAAATATTATTGGTTTTCGAAGTAGCATAAATCCTACTCGATTATGAATTATGTCTAAAAAAAACGTACAATCCAAACAGTGTGATGTTAACAAGACATTAATAGAAATCAAATGAGATCTGGATTTACTAAGGAGTATAAAAAGGCATAACGTTGAATTTATTTGATGCTAAGCTTTTCCGAGCACCTGTTTTGTCTTGGACGGTAACGTTTTTACTATTTCCGTGAGAAAACACAACATTTGAAAACTGAAAAGCAATTTAGTGAATTTTAATAACAACTTTATCATGTCCAGCTTCTGAAGCTTAAATGTTAGAAGTTTAGAATTTCAAAAGAATGTTTACCTACCCAATTAACGTTAATGTAGATTTGATTTTTTGGGGTATTCTAAAATTAATTTATCATAATTTACACAAATACATACATTTAATGTTGAGCTGATATTCTTAAATGTGCAACAACATTTTCTAATATTTTTGGGACATAACAAAACCTAATATTGACATGAATATATAACATGTACACTATATTTAAACACAGTTAAAATAGGATCAAGCAGAGTAGTACCTTAACATAAAGAATTTTATAAGTTTTTACCATAAATATCTAGTTAAGCAAACATGTGTTGCAATAGATTTGACAGAAATAGACTAAATATAATAAAAACCAAGTTAACATATTACAAATCAATGCCTTGCCAATAAATATATTATTAGTTTAATTGGTGGTGATGTGAATGACAAAACCAACAAAAATTGCCTTGGAAATGTAAAATAATAAGTGTTTATAAGACGTTAAGTTAGCAGGCTTATTAAATTCACGCATAATTTCTAACTAATAAACATTTCAAATACTTAATTGCTTTAAAATTTAAAGTCAACTGAGATAACGATAATTTATTTTAGCAGTACAGAAAAGGTAAACATTGAACCAGACTGTTCGTTTAGTGATGATGATAATAATGATTGATTGACCACAACTACTTGTTAACTAAGCAATCAAATAATATTTTTTACTGGTTTATTTAATTATTAGGTGTCAACGACCAATTAAAATTATTACCAAATTGACAGTTACACTATTAATTAACTTTTAATTATGCTTGTATGTTAATTGTGGGGATGTAATGGTTTATTAAAGTAGCACCAACTAATTATTTATTTCATCCTCCTTGCCCCCACACAAATTCCTTAGCTATTAATGAAGCACACCTCTTATTGCTTCTCCCATTGCCCTATCTGCACTATCCACATCATCATATCATACCTATTCAAACCCCCATAAACAAGGATTGAGTCACTCAGCTTGCAATAGAGGAGATGGCGTGAGAAATATGCAGGTTCACCCAGGCTTTGACGCGAGCAGCCCAGCGACCTCCTCTGCTCTCTCTCGAGGCCTTGTTTCCAAAATCTGGATGGAGTTGCAACTTTCCCACGCCTTCTGTCCTGTGTTAAGTCTCGTGTGCATTGAGCGTATCTGCTCCGCTTTATCTTCTTCTCATTGGCCATGTGCAACCTCGATTGCAGTGCCATCTACCCTGTGTTAACTTTGCAGTGGAGTGACGTTGGCCATTATGGCTATGGCTTTGCTGCAAGTTATTCTCATCATCTCACCTACCTTCGTTGATCTAACTTATATGGGATGGGGAAAGGTAAAATTGAAGTGAATTCCAAATCGAATGAAAGCTATTAGTTTCTAATTGCAATTGAATTAATTGTTGAGTTATTTTGGCTATTTAATTATTTAGTTTTGTGCCAACTCTATGTATCTGGCAAAAATATCTGTGAAAACTATATAGTAAATTTTATTCGAATGTTAGCATTAAAAAAAATACTTTTATATTAAGTTTGTGGTGTTTGAAATGGAGATTATGGTAAATAAAAAAAAATTAAGAATGATCCGAAAGTTGATCTGGAAGGTGGGAACATGAAGCAATTAAATAGTGATGCTGAGGAACTTGCTGTTGAAAATGTCAAACCAGCTGTGGATTTTGGGTGCATGGGAGTTTTTCCTGAAGAGGTAATTTAAAATGCAATTTAGCTAACTTATAAATTCAGTACATTTATTTTAAAAGATGAATGGACAGTTATAAGATGAAGGGATTTAAGTTTTTTTTAAACTAGGTATGGTTGCACGTTCTGGACAAATTGGAGCACTCCAAAGATATCCTCAATGTTCTCAAGGCGTTCCCGGAACAGGACAAGGCACTACAAATTCAAACCATTACCAAATCCACAAAACGACTAATTATGTAATGGTTTGATTAACTGGCCCATCCAACTAGCTGTCTCTCTCTCGAGGTCTTGTTTTAAAAGCCTGGATGGAGTTGCAACTTTCCCACGCCTTCTGTCCTGTATTGAGTCTGCTGTGCAGTGACCGTATACTGTTCCGCTATATCTTTTTCTCATTGTGCTGGTGCAACCTCGATGGTAGTGCCATCTGCCCTGTGTTCACTTTGCAGTGCAGTGACGATGGGCATTTGGGGTATTGCTTTGCTCCATGTTATTCTCATTATGATACCTTCGTTGATTTAACCTAAATGAGACGTGGAAAGGAAAAAATAAAGTGAATTTCTACTTGAATGAAAGGCGCTAGTTTCTAATTGCAATTGAATCAAGTGTTGTGTTATAGTTACTATTTAATTATTTAGTTTTGTGCTAACTATCTTTATCTGTCAAAAATATCTGTGCAAAACTAGATAGTAAATTTTATGTAGGTAAGGGTTTAAGTACAGTTTTCCAAAGTTAAAGCTAGACGGAAGGATTACAAGTTTAAAAAAACTTTCTAAATCATAAATGGAATAAACCTAAATCGTTCTAGAAAATTTATTTGTAGTTAAAGTCAGTGAAGTTACAGTTATGTTGTTACTAACGATAACGCAAGCCCTTAAATCACTTCCAGTTTACTCCACATAAGTGCTCGTAATGATTACAGGATCGTTTTAAAAAGAAAGCATCGAATATGTAAAAAAAAACATTTAAAAAGAAAAGGTCAATTACGAATGTTCGACTCATATTAAATTAATTTAAACCAGTTCTTTTAGCTTGTGGTTTTGTTTTTAATCACTTGAACAACCAGTCGTGAGAATACATGAATAAAAGAAATGATAGCTCCAGAAAAATTAGATTGTATACCTCAGTAATACATAAAGCTTGATAAATTGCTTATATTTGTGTATTACTTAAGCTTATTAAAATTAATCAAATTATTGCACGAAAATATAATTCAATAAATAATTGGACATGTTTTTTAATTGAATACTCAAAATAAGGATCTTAACAAAAGTTATAAATTATTAACAAAGATAAAATAAATTTACACATCCGCGAACCATTAAATCAAGGGAAAAATTGGCAGTTATTAACCATAACCATATTTATATAATCACACTATGCCTCTCCTGTCCTCTTCAAAATTCTGCTTAAACCTTGTGTATCCTTGTTACATGTCGCCTTAAGTTATGCATATTATCAAATCCCTTTCCACAACTTTTACATTTCAGCGCCTTCCCATTACTCCTGTCCCTTTCGTGAACCCTCTCATGTTTCTCCAGTACTCCCCTCACACTAAACACCTTTCCACACAATTTGCACCCAAACTTGTTAGCAACCCCTTCAAGTCCCCCTCCATGCATTTTCTCCATATGCTTGTCAAGCCCACCCTGTCTCAAAAATGTGCCATCACACCCAACCACCTCACACTTGATCAATCTCAGTCCCTTCTCCGTTTCCAGTTGCTTAGCAACCGGATCCTCACTATGAACTCTTAGCAAATGAATATGCAGCGTCCTTTGTTGTAGCAGCGCCAACCCACAAACGTGACAAGTCACACGGAACTCCTTTTTATGAACAAATTTAACATGTTTGTTAAGACTGACTTGTCCTATGTATTCCTTTCCACACAAATTACACAACATCTTTTCCTTCTCATTTCTCTTAGGACTACCCTCCAATTTTAAAGGAGTTCCTTTCATGTCAACATTATGTACACCTATTCGATGATATCGCAAACTTGCTTAACAATTCTTCTCTTCCCCACAAATGTCACAAATCCAGGGACCCTCTTCTCCTTTTTTGTTTGGATACACCTTGTTTTTGTGCATCCTTAGCGTATTCCTGTTCAGCATTTCTGTTTTGTAAAAAAATACTTTAGATTTCTTTAAAAATATATAAATATAAATTATTTTATGCAAGCCAATTGTTTTTATATACCTTTTCCACATGTATTACAAGTAATCTTCTTTTTCTCATGACTCAATTCAAAGTGAACCCTAAACTTTTTTCTGGGTATCACTGGAAGTCTTAAATAATAACTCGCAGTCATCTCCCGGACAAATGAGTTCCCATCCCTCATGAATCTTTCAAACATGTGTTCTCCAAATTACGCAATTTCTATACCACCTCCCACACTCGCCACACAAAACTTGACCATCATCGCTAATTTTGCTTTTTCCCGGCTTCCATTTTAGCTCAGCCTTATCATCTCCTCCATGTTTTTTTCCATATGCTTATCCAGCTCAACCTTCTTCAAAAACATAGTCTTGCATCCCTCCATAGAACAGCTCAAAAGAGAAAGGCCCTCTTCCTCTTGAAGCTTTAATGTCTCTGGATCATCTTTACGAGTGGAAAGCATGTGAATATTCTTGTGCCGGTTATGTAACAAGCCCTTTCCACAAATTGGACACTTAGTCTGAGATGATCTTTTGAGGTGCAGGTTTTTTATGTGAGCACGCAGTGATTTTCGAGTAGCGTATTTTTTTCCACAGTGGGGGCAGTTGCATAGAATTGCGTGATTTAAGCGGACAGAAACGTATCTCGACAAACCGCTTTGAAACGGATAATAAAAAGATTATAAATGGTTTAAAATCATCAAAAAGAAAAACAATACATGTGACGTTAGTCGACAAAGAGTAAGAATACATGTGACGTTGGTCGATAATTGTACGCACAAATAATGGCATCGAGTGCTATTAGTCAGCACTCTTCTACTTAGCCTTCAAGGAAGTTAAAATTTTACTAATTTGAATTGATTTTTTCCGGAAACGATAGTAAGACTGCACATTTTACTACGTTTTTTTGTTTTGATTTTTGAGTACTCGAATTTTCAATTGTGTTTGCTACAACTACTAAAACATTTTCAGATTTGAAGCCACAATACTCCAATAAATAATCATAATTTAAATTTAAGTATATACTATTTAGGTTTCTGATAAAGGTATCCCGTTCGTAATTAAGTCTTAATTTCTTTTCTGAGGCAATGAATCAAATTTTTTGCGATTTATGACATCAGAATGGTTAATTAATTTTTTCATCCTAACCAGGTGGTAGCATTCCACTTTTTAAATTCTTGGTCAGAAAGAGGTTATTTTCTATTAGATTGTTCATTTAGAGAGGGGCCAGGGGAGACAATAATTTTTTGGTTTAATTATCTTGAAACAAAAGTTCTGAACTAGAATCGTACTTAATATTATAATAGAATCATATAATAAAACGAAGTCCAACGAACAAAACATGTATTATTATAATATAAGCAGAATATAGGTTCTTTTAAAATGACTTGTCGGCGTATGGTATTACTTCTGTCTTAATCTTATATCCCTTGAAATGTGTAAATTATTAGCCCAGAATTATAGGTACTACGATTAGTGTCTTTAAAAGTCGCAGTCGAAAGACACTTCAATAACAATAGGGCTTTAAAAAGATTAATATTGACCTTTTTCTAGCGCGTTATGTCCCAGTCGGGAAAAATCATTTCACCGTTGCATAGCACGTATTTCTGTATTTTCTTAGGATACTTTTTCACTTTAGCATTAATTTTAATCTCCACTTTATCAACATCCTCGTTATCAGGTTCCGGGGAGCAATTAGGGTTCCATACAATATCAGCTGAGGAGACTGGTGTCAAAGATGCTTCTATTTCAAGTCGAATTTCTTCTTTGACATGGTTTTCAATTTGTAAAATTTTAGACGAGGAATTATTTTGTTGAAAAGCAAGATAGTCGGCTTGCTTGTCACCTTCCAGAAATATACAAGCTTTGTCATCATCATCATCACAATTATTGGCATAATTATCTGAAATAACACAAATCTTTATTGTTAGAGAACGAGTTAAATATTAGTACTTTTCTGTAAATTTATAACAATTTAATTTTTGAAAACTTACGTGTTTTTACAAATGATCTTATTTTCTCTTCGAATGTCGACAAAGTTCGATCATGGTCAGTTTTAAGGTCATCGTGAAATTTTTTAAAACCTCTTGATCTTTTAGTTTTTTCCACAATCTGCTTTTGAACAGATCTGAGCTGCTTTTCGATCTTCTGAATTTCATGTTCTAGTTTAATTGCACTTTTAGTCTAGTTAGTACACTCTTCACACAACCTTATCCAAGTTCTAGGGTCACGACCACATTCCTTCAGCTGGTTTTCAAGTTGGATACTTGGAACGTGCAGAAGTTTCCGTAGAACAAAAATAACTTGCAAATTTTGTGAGAGTAATGAGTAATTGGTATTTACTGGCTCGTTGAACAAATCATCTTTAAAGTTAAAATTTGTTGTGGTGTTTACACTACAACAGATAACACACTGATAATTTTCTTTGGGCATTTTAAATAAATAAATAAACCTTTTTTCTTCAACTAATTATAAAAATAGTTCAGTAGTAGTTTGCAGGTTTGAAAACAAAATAGTTTTATTGGGACCAGCAACATCACTTCAGCTGCACTGAAAGAAAACACATCAGCTGTTGGCATGTCTTCAAGTATATTTGTCTGTTTTTGTCTTTTTTCTTGTTCAGCAGCAGACCGCACATCACTTTATGTTGTCTTTGTTGTTCTACTGCATTCGGTCAATGCTCAGTTCTCACTCACATATTTAGTACAAGGTAAGTAATATTTTTATTTAAAAATCACGAATTGTAACATTATTTCATTTCTTTAGGCTATGGTGATTATTACTTTATTTAATTGTTCTTAAATAGCTACACATGTAACCATACGTTATAGAGTCTATATTTTATCACGAATTAAAACATTTATTAAACAACATTTCACGAAACGATGAAATTAGTCACATTATGGAATAAATACTAACAAATATATCTTAGTAAGGCATACTTGCTATTTAGAAAAAGAATTAACTCGTTGAGACGACCGACTTTAAGGGATTATTTACCAAATAATAAGGGTTGTTGGTGGTGTTTCCTGCATCCACTTGCTTACATGGTGTACCCCGGACTTTCGAAAAGTCCTTTTTTATCTGAAGTTACTCAATCAAATCAGACGTGCGATATTTCATTAGAATCGCAATTAAAAGTTCTATAAATTGTAGTGGTCAAAATCAGTAAATTCAAATTTTAGGTTAATTGTTTTATTATTTAACTGACTTCAAATTTGAATTTACTGATTTTGACCACTACAATTTATAGAACTTTTAATTGCGATTCTAATGACATATCGCACGTCTGATTTGGTTGAGTAACTTCAGATAAAAAAGGACTTTTCGAAAGTCCGGGGTACGCCATGTAAACAAGTGGATGCAGGAAACACCACCCACAACCCTTATTATTTGGTAAATAATCCCTTAAAATAGAAAATACGTTAATATTATAGCATATCTCTTTCGAATGTCTTGAGATTGGGAGTATTTGAATATGTGTAGGATTATTTAACATAAGTATTAAGATAACACCAAGATGGAATACTTGGGAAAAGAAAAATGTGGAGCGTTTAAATTAGCTGTTTAAATTTATCATATAATAAAACCTTGTATAAATGTAGGTGCTTGTGTTTTTTGTAAATATACGTAGTAATTTATTAGTAAAAATTAAAATTTATGACATATAATTTTCGCAATAATTTTTACAGTTGCTTCCTTCGCGTCATCAGATAAAATATAAAAGCCATAAGCAAACCTGCAGTTCAAACCAAAAAGAAAATCATGTTTCATGATAAATTGGAATAACATTTGTAAACAAAGCTTAAGTTTAACAAATATTTCAATACATTATGAAAAAGCTAGGAAACATTTCCGTTAAACTTAAATTTCTATAGGTTAAATATATAGAAGGCAATTAGAATATGTTATATATATATATAATATGATTTATTCAGAATATTGGTTTTTAGCATAATAAACTTTTAGATCATATGGGACCAAGATCGAAAACTCGACAAAAACTGATAAAAATACAAAACACTTCAATCTGTGTAAGTATGATTAAACCCATAACATATATTTTTAGCATGCCTTATAGCTTTAAGAGATAAACAAAATAGTAATAAAAAAAGTTTTTTGACAGTTTTTACTATTGCCTTCCTTACTTCAATAAGAAACACGACGACAGCAAAAACCAAACCAGCCATTAAAACTAGAAAAATAACTAATATACTTCCATCCATAGATGGCGTTTCATGTTGCTTAGGTTGATAAATTGGAATATTCCCAGAATTTGCAATAAACTCATTCCACCATTCGAGTATGCCAGACTGCTGAATGCCACGTAGTCTCAAAATAATATACGGAGGTACAAAACCAATTAACACAGCATGTACCTGAAAGTCAGAGTACGACTCTTTGCTTATGCTGATTGGAAGTTTACTGTTTTGCTTTAACATATGCCTTGCAAATGACTTACATTTGTATTGGGGAAGAACTATTGCAGTTCGATTACATTTGGAAAGTTCGCCTCTCAGTAAATTTTCTTCCAATTCAAAGAACCATTTTGCTGCAACAGCATCAAATAGTTTTATGATTAAATAGTCCAAGCGATGTCCTATTTCTTGGTAATTTATTCGAAACAAAGGACCAAGCACCTCCACAAAATGACTTATAAGTGATGGTACCTTGGGATGCAGTGAGCTTGTTTTGGCCAAACGGATTTGTAAATTTGACAGATTTCGCTCACTGAACGCATATTCCCAGTTCAATTCTATTTTGAAAGCACCGTTTATCATGTCAATTGGCAAACGAAACGTTTCCTTGATTTCTGATAAAACAGTGAATCTCTTCAAAGGAAAGGCGTGTTTACCATAATAATATTTGACATACTTTTCCGGATGTCGATATTCCCAAACATTTGTGCTGGTGTAATCTTTCCACCTCATAAAATGATCGAAAACTATGGATCTCGAATACACTGAAAAATTTGCCTCCTTTAGTTCATCAATATACTCGTATAACAGTGCTTGTCGTGGTAAAATCATATTTAAAACGTTATTGCTTTTGTAGCCGTTGCTTAGCACTATTCCTCCCAACAAAACACTTCCAATAATCCATCTTAGCCGAGAAATTTGTATTACAGATGCTTGAAACGAGTCTCCTTGTTCCAACAGAATATTAACAACTGATAATATATGTCGAGAAAATGGTACAGGTATCCAAAGCAATTTTAATGCATATGTCACTGTAAAAAATGTCATCAAAATAACCATCCAAGTCGTCATATCGTAGACGTTTAAAAGTTCTTCAAACGCAAATTCTGATCTTCCTCTTGTTCCACAAGCCACAAATTTAAGCTCTCCAATTGTAATTTTCAAGGAAAGGCCTGTCTGAAAGGAAGCAACCGGGAGCCCTCTAACGTTCCACGCTATATTGTAAGAATGAAGGTATTCATCTTTGCTAACTTTAACAAATTTTCCGTTTACACATTTTATGTTTCCAAAAGAAGTTTTTGCATATGAGTAATTACCCATGATACTCTGCAGCACATGTGCTATTACATGAAATTCGCACTCCAGATCATCTTCTTTAAATGGCTTGATGGCAAGGGATTTTGGTTTACGGTACCAGTTTTCACACAGGGCCATATGCCGATGTACTCCCGATTCCAGTTTGCTTTTCATATCAAAAAACATTGGGTTACCCCAAACTAACGATGTGTCTGCAGGTCCGTATGACTTTTCTGTTATCTGGGACAAGGTTAATTGACGCAAAGCAGCTGGATCGCATAAATGTTTGGTTTGAGTATAGACGGCGAGTCTTATAATATAGACGCGAGTTATATTTACAAGTTCTTGGGGTTTTTGAGTATGGTTGTTTATCTGAACTGGGACGGTCATTAAAACAAATACATGTTGACTCAAATATTGATTAGTTTCATAGCCTATTTCATGAGGCGCATTAAAAACTCTCCATCTGCGTATATATGGTTGCGCTACATTTTCCCATTGTTCAGCAAAATTGACTAGCACCGTAATTGGATGCACGTGTTTAAGAAAAGGATTGTCTTCACGATTCGCAAATATATCAGACACGAGTGGTTGCATTTTTTCTAGTGGAATATTTTGAAATAGTCTTAGGTTAACCTCACAATTCCATGGCTTTGATTTTGAAACAAAGTTGTCGAAATGAATTTCGAGACATTTAAAATCTATAAACAATATTGAGCGGTTGCAAATATCCCAGTTTGAGCTTACGGCGCCATTTGATTGCACTAAATTTATATCCCGAGCAAACCAAACTACTTCATAGAATGGTTTTCCTTTTGTTCCGTTTAACAATGGAAATTTCCACAGGATTCCTAAAATTGGACTTCGCAATATTACTGGATGATCAAACTTTAGCAGGTCAGCGTTTTCGAAATTGATGGTATCTATAAGGCAGTTTTGTCTCGTGAATGGTTTAAGATTTTCATTAAGATTTTGTATTGTTTTAAATCCCACTATCCGTTTTGCAATAAAGTTGCGTACTAAATTCTGTTTATTTTTGCTCAAATATTTCGAGTCAAGTACGTCGTCTATTCTTTGAAGTTGGACAAATTTTGTATTGGCCACAGTTGGGAAAATTGTGTTACAAAAATACAACGTGGTGAATATTGCCAGGTTTTTCATGATTAAAATTAGTTTGTTGGAAAGTATTTACATGGTTTTATTCTGAATTAAAACGCACGATACTCAAAAGAATATTTTTCTGTCAACAATTGAGATGCTGTTTTTCAAATCTCTGGTCATTCAGAAATGTATTCCGGTTAAATTAAATAGTACTGAATTTATTATAAAACAGTTGGAATAGCAGCAATGAGTGCTAATTAAAAAATATATTCGAATTTTTTCTCAGCTATATTTTCCGCAGGTATCTGCTCACTATTAAAAATCCATTTGATATAAAATATAATTTGAAACTGAAATCGATTTTAAGCTGGTTAGGTAAGAGGCTTTTAACTACTTGTCTCTGATAGGCTACATGAACAATTTTAGTTAATGACCACCCGATATAATCGTGGCTCACGTGTAAGTCTTTTACTTTATTTACCATGTCGGGAAAAGAATATCGATTCTTTTATATCATATGTAATACATCACTGGTCAAGAGTGGTCTTATACAGAGCATATCAAGAAATTGTTGTGCGCTACGCTGATAATTTTCTGTATCTAAAGAGTACAAATCTTATTTTAAAAAATGATGAAAGTAAAATGAAATTTGTCTGTCTTTACATAAAGAGTAAGTTTCGTATAAAGCTTGGAGAATAAAATGCTGTATATTAAAACGTTATCAGCTCTCAAAACTACTAATTTTAATTCAAAAATTAACACATTGTTTCAGGTAATGACTATATATGAGTCGGTAGAAAATATCAATGTAATTACACTAGTTCTGCATTAATGGTTAGATTATCATTTCAAACTGATAAAAATTATTGTAGACGACGATCATTGGATATAAAGTTAAGTACAAAGATTCGCCACGATATGCAAAGATGTAATGCAAAGGCAGTTCACTAAAAGTTAAGCAATGCCCTAAAATAGACTTGAGATTCCATTGTGTAGATTTTGCAACGCAGTTTTTCATAATATTATGTCATACAAATCAACCGATTTATATTTTTTGTGTTTAGTAGCAATTCCTTGCGCTATAATAAGTTTTTTTTATTGTTGCTTAGCATTTACAAGCTGATTTCAGGGTGTTGATATTCATTGCCTAATACATCAACAAACATCAACTTTTTAACTAAATTTAAAAGTTCATTCTTTTACCCTAAATGTGTAACAACATATCTGAATAAATTACAAAAAAATTGTTTTGACATACCTATAAACTTTATAACACCAAGTGAACAATTTTAGTATAATTCTCTTTACAATTTTTACAATTAGTTTCCTCACTTCAACCATGTAGACTATAAAACCAATAGCCCAACCAGAAAATAAAACAAGAAAATTAACCAATATACTTCATTTCATGGTTGGTGCTTCATGTTGCTTAGGTTGATAAACTGGGATGTTGCCCCAGTTTGAATAGAACTCATTCCACCATTCGAGTAAAGCAGACTGTTGAATACCACGTAGTCGCATGGATATATAATGCGGTACATAGCCAGTTAGCACTGCACACACATAAAAATCTGAGTACGACTCTTTACCTATGCTAATTGGAAGTTTATTGTTCTGCTTAAAGACATGTCTGGCATACGACTTGCATTTGTACTGGGACAAGATCATTGCAGTTCGATTACAATACGCAAGTTCATTCTTCATTACATTTTCCTCCAATTCAAAGAACCAATTTGTCGCAACTACATCAAACATTGCTTTTATTGAAAAGTCTAAACGATGTCCAATCCTCGCGTAATCTATTCGAACCAGAGGACCAAGTACCCTAACAAAATGACTTATAAGTGATGGTATTTTCGGATGAAGTGAGCTTTCCTGAGCCAATTGAATTTGCAAGTTTGATAAATTTTGCTCTGAAATTGCATATGCCCAAGGTAATTTAATTTTGAATTCGCCCTTAATCATGTCAACTGGTAAATGAAACGTTTCCTTAATCTCTGATAAGGAACTTAAACTTTTGATTGTAGCATCGTGTTTGCCAAAAGCATATCTCACATGTTTTTCGGGAATACGATATTCCTAAACATTTGGTTGGTTGTATTCACCCGGCGTAATAAAATGGTGAAAAGTTACTGATCTCGAATAAAGAGAAAAATTGGCTGGTTTCAATTGATTAAAGGTTTCATCGAGTAGTGCTTCCCGGGGCAAAATCATGTTTAAAATGTTGTATTTTTGTAGCCATTACTAAGCACGGTTCCAAGCAACAAAAAGCTTCCAATTATCCAACGAAGCCGCGAAATCTAAGTTATAGATGCTAGAAACGGGTACCCTTGCTCCAACAATACCTTAATAATTGACAGCAGATGTCGTGAATGCGTTACAGGTTGCCAAAGTAGCCCGAACGCATAACTTAATGCTATAACTGTTCCCAAAATAATAATCCAACTTGACAAATTGTACGTGTTTAGTAGCTCAATAAACGCATATTGTGAAATTCTTCTTTCTCCGCACGTGACAAACATTAGGTTTCCGAGAGTTAACAGAAAGTCCAGTCTGAAATGGAGCAAGTGGGACTCCTCGTGCATTCCATGCTATGTAGTAATTACCCAGATATTCACCTTTGTCAATCTTTACAAATTTTCCATTAGCACATTTTGTGTTACCGTGGAAACGTTTAGCGTACGAATAATTTCCCATGATGCTCTGAAGCACATGGGCAACTGCATGAAATGCACGCTCCAGGTCGTCATCTGGAGCGTATCTTAATGGCCAATGATCTTGGTTTACGATACCAATTTTTACACATGGCCATATGTCGATGCACTCCAGATGTCAGTTTTCTTTTTATTGTATAAGCCATTGGGTTACCCCAAAATAAGGATGTTCCTGAAGTATCGTATGCAACATCGATTATTTCAGAAGTACTGAGGGGATTCCAAGCAGCCGAAATGTATGGTATTTTAATGTTAGAAGATCTTCCAAGATTAATAACAAGAATTTCGGTTGTTTTCCCAACTTTTCTGAATATGTCGCCCCGAGATTTTAGCTGAATTGTGACAATCATCGAAGCAAATACATGCTGAACCAAATATTTGTAATACTCGTTGGCTGAAGTGAAAACAATGTTATCACCTCTCCACTTGCTTATAAATGGTTGCGTTTCATTTTCCCATTGAGTATCATAATTTACTAGAACAATCATTGGATAGACGTTTTTAATAAACAGATTTGCCTCGCGATATGCAAGAAATTCGGGCATCGGTGGCTGTACTTCTTCTAAAGGAATATTTTCAAATAGCCTTAAGTGTACTTCACAGTTCCATGGTTTTGAATTGAAAACAAAGTCATTGAAGTAAACATCAATATAGCAAAAATCTAAAAAATAAATTTGAGTTGTGGCAAGTATCCCAGATTGTGTTTTTGGTGACATTTTGTTGCCAAGGATTTATTTCTCTAGCAAACCACACATATTCCGGGAATCGATCAGCTATTTGTCCTTCTAACGGGAATTGCCACAGAACTCCTAAAACAGGACTTCGAAGTAACACTGGGTCTTTAAGCTTCATTTACGAGGGATGATATTCAACCTATAAGTTTTGATCGGCTATATATTTTGGCCATAGTTAGGTATTAGTATAAGATAATTTTTCCCCAAACCATTCGTCTTCATGGCCACC
This sequence comes from Entomobrya nivalis, assembly GCA_034695485.1. Classification (NCBI taxonomy): domain Eukaryota; kingdom Metazoa; phylum Arthropoda; class Collembola; order Entomobryomorpha; family Entomobryidae; genus Entomobrya; species Entomobrya nivalis. The sequence continues at coordinate 19,164 of JAQFZH010001648.1, forward strand.
TATCGAGTTTTAAGACAATTTTAAAGTTTCTACCTTAATTGAGACAACTACTTTGCTGGTTCGTTTTTAAGCTATAACGGTAACTATATAAAACCAAAGTCCTTATTTTTGCACAAATAAGATACAAAAATAGTAATTTATTACATCTCAATTTGCACAAATTAGAAGTTTGCATATTTGTTTACTAACGAGCGTAGTGAAATAGATCACCCAGTTGGTCAAATGATATAAATAAGCATGTTTTACAATTATAACCACCTTATTGAAATCTCGAAAAAATATTGAAAAATGTATAAAGTTTTACTTTGCTTCATAGTAATAATGCACAGCTAAATTATACAGACATTCGTTTGACCTCTTTTTAAATCTGAAATTTGCAAGGTTTGACAAATTTTCCAGTAATTTTTATCTTAACTTTGCATCAAACACGACTTCGTCGATGCTTTGAAGTTGCACAAAGTCTGTTCCCACTATTGTACTGTAAATAGCGTTATAAAAGAACACCATTCGTAATGCTGCAAGGTTTATCATGATGAGAATTAGATGCTGGTGTATCAAATGATTTTCAATGCCCACTATCATTTTCAAATCAGGTTTAATCGCGTTTACTAGTGAAATGGTATGTACAATATTGAGATTGAAACAAAATTGATATCGATTCATCATTGGTTGCTGTAGAAAGCAATCAAATATGTTATGGTGTTACTTGCATGTCTAGCTTAAACTATTAATGCATGCAGGATCATTTGCTCTATGTAAATCTGTTTCTTCAATCATATAATAAAATGGTTCAAACGGAAATAAATTATTGATTAGTGTGTTCCTAAATCTACATTTGAAATCTAAATCCAATTGATTGGATTGAGTTCAAGGATAAGAGTAAACTACAACAGTCAACTTGGAGGACGAACAACACACCAGTTCC
>JAQFZH010001649.1:0-20088 GCA_034695485.1 Entomobrya nivalis
TTAAACGTTTTTTTTCAGTAACACAATGTTTAACTCTTCATTCAAATTTATTTTAAATGAGTTACTTCATAAACTGTACAAGTATATTTTTAGCAGATTTTTAGTAAACGTTCCTTCATAAACTAAGTAACTGATAAATTCAGCATTAAATCAAGTTTTTAGTACTATATATTAACCAATTATGCTTATAGTTATGCAACTATGAACTTGTAATTTTAAACTACCCATATTTTATTTGCATTTTCGAGCAACAGCCATACCACATATAATGGCACACAAATTTGAAACTTGTCCAATATTTATGTAAACAATCAGACAAAATAAGCCGCCTTAATAACTGGATAGAAAGCAATGAAAATGCTACCGCCAGACCAAACAAAGCAAATGCTCCTATGGCCGACCACAGTTGAATCCTACCGGGATCTCTTAATTTACTCAATGACTCTATTTTCAAAGTTCGTGTGACATCAATTTGCCTCAAAGAAGATTTCAGCTTTTCCAATTTAATCATCATCCCCATGGCGTTCCATTGCTTGACAGCTTGCATTACCTTGTCCGAGCAATATCCTTTCAGCCGCAAACTTGTCTTAAGATCAATAGTTGATCCTTTTCGTACATCATATCCTCGACAATAGTATTTGTCTTCGACTAGCCAAACGTTATCTGCCACAATGTCGTAAAAGCCTACACCAAATACATCGTGCATGATACCTGATAACAATCTTTTCGCTTTTGTACATTTCTCAAGATATTTAGGGAATTGCTCTTTTTCGAGATCATGTGATGAGGCATTTGCACTGAGAAAATCATGTAACTTTTTCCGACCAATTAAGGACTTGAACGCATTGTTTAATTTTTCTGGCACCAGTACTTCTGCGAATTCGACAAAAAGTGATAAATATTTTCCAATCTCTACATTGTACCCGTTGTCCGCAAAGTCCGCAAGTGTTGGAAACTCGCCAAACGCCATACTTTCGGATGAAATTCCGCCTTGATATGTACTTGACAGCCAAAGCAGTGAAATAAGAAGTATTCCGAAAAAGCCTCTTGGGTGATCATAGTTGCAGGAGACGCCAAAGAGGGGCCAGAGAATGTCCAAAGCTTTTCCTAGAGTCTTAAAAATAAAACTATAGAGAAACACAGCGACAAGCAAAGCTATCCAGACCATTGGTGTCATTGCGGTTAGTATTGAGAAATCAAAAAATGATACATCTTCAATATTTACACAAGCAATCGTCATCCAGGCTAAGTCCAACTGAAACCAAACAAGTTCGCTTCGAAAGTCAACGACTTCAAGTGGTACATCTCCTAATGGACTCTCGAATGCCACAACTTGAAGAAACCAATCAGTTGTTTTCCATTCGGAAGCAGGAAATTCTAATAAGTTCATTACAAGTGTACCATTTAGAATATCTTGAGCTGATGAAAATTGTAGAGTTTCTGGTAGTGGACATTCGCCTAGGGCTTTATTTAATCCTTTGAGATTTTGGTTACGTCCCGTGAATGTCTTGAAGCATGAAGAAAAATCATTCCACGTTAAGGCGCCTGGCCAACCAAGAGGAAGTTGAAGCCTGACATGCATGCCGTATCCTTGACCATTTAATTTATTGGCTGCTTTTAGTATCTCAAAAATGTGAAGGTTCTTTGGATATGAGTGAAAGGTGTTCCGATTTGGGCAAAAGTAACAATAGACGTAAACATCTTTACTCTTGTCCATATAAAATATAATAGAGACGTGAAATGGTTGCAAGTTGGACATGTACACTAGATTCGAAAACAACTTCAATATTTGATGTGCACCTAAGCTTGAGTCAAGGTTTATGCTAAAAATTACTTCCGCTGATGTTGAAAATCCACTTTTTTGGATGGCTAAAGCTGTTTCTTGAAAGTTTGTTGTGAGCAATAGAAAAGTAACGCAATAAGTGACACTTTTTTGAGTAATTGTGAAGCGAAGGTGACCTTGCTTTAGTGTAAAATTATTGCTGTCCAAAACATCTCCAGGGATATTTAAATTTAAGTGGTTTGCTTGAAAATACGTGTAGGAATATAGTTGTTTGTTAGGATTTTTATTCGAAAGATAAAGTGTAGGTTGACGATTGTATCCTGATACAATATTGACCAAACAGTCGGAATCGATGTGCATTGGTAAATTGGGTATTACCTGGAATGTTTCTGCTAATATGGTAAAGAACCATTTCCAGAAGAAACAAATGAATATCAAATTTTTCATCCTGTTTGAATTTGAACCTGGAAGGAATAATTTAGAATGCAGGGACAATAGCTTAGATTTCGATAAGCTGTTTTGGATATTTGTAGGAAATGTTCAATATCGTGCCCTCATTTGCTAAGTAATTTATGCGCACTATAGTTTTACTAATTCCATTTAAATCATTATGTGTTCAGCTTAAAGCTAAGCTATGTAGAAAACACACTTTGTCATATTAGCTTACAAAAATAGAGGTACTCTGGGGGAGCAAATTTTCTATCGTGGAGATTAACGTTTTTGAAATCAAAAAGTGTCGCGTTACATCCTCAAAAATTTAAATCCGGCTTACAAGAACATATACATGTTAACGTTTGTATGTATATCAAATTAGACCAGTAAAATTTTGCAATTTCTTGGATATTTATGTATCGTTACGTCTTAAAAACGTATTGGACAATAAATAAATAGTATGCATTTGGATTAAAACTAGTGGACTGAAAGACGGTTGTATTTTGGTTTCGAAGAAGTTTTATGGACCTCTTAATAAGAACTTATGGAAACAAGGTGCTTATGATACAACAACTTATGAGAATTTGTACCTCTTTTTTGTTGACCAAGACTAAGTGAATTAAAATGGTATTTAATGCTTCTATAGAGTTATTGAATATGGAATGTTTTTACAAAAAAGAGGGTAACTGATATTACGTTTGAATATTTTTTATTAGTTAATGGTAAATTGACTTTTATAGTTTTAATTGCAGTTGTCATGACAATGAGGAGGAAAGGAGTTTGATTATGGTATGAAAGACTATGCCCGATCAAATTTGATTTAAATAGTTCGTTAAAAATAATGTCGGCGAACTCTACTTGGTCTAAAGTTGTTCAACTGGTTTCATATATTAGTAAAAAGACGATGGTTTTTGGGTCGACACCAAATATTCTTCTAAACTTGTTCTAAAACTAAAAAAAAACTTGTTCAAACCATTTCTTTAGCCTTTGTGATTACGTGTCTTGGCCAATTTGGTTACATGTAGCCACGTCATTCCAATTTCACATTGAGTATTGTCTGCTTTTTAAGTCTATCCAACCCGCAGTGGAATCGGTTTGCTACCAATTGCTATACGCTGCTTATTGGTGTGATGTTGCATTTAATCATCTCCTTTAGAAATAGGTTACATTTTTTATTTGTGGTTGCACATTTACTTCCAGCGTTTACGTTAAGTAAAGTAAAAAAGGGAACTTCGAATAATAAAGTAATGTTGAGAAAAACAAAAGCAATACGAGCTATTCGATATAAGTATACATAATATGAGCATTTGTTGACCGGATCAACTTAAATAAATATTAGTATTTTTACAAGGAGATTAGATACTTTAAATTCTAGAGAATCTCTAAATCAACCTGTTGTTAACAATATTTGGAAAACACCTTACTTGTCAAACGTTGGAGTAGCATGACGTCCATTCTCAATACTAAGCGACGATAAATCACAAGGAAAAATGAATTTGGTTTTGTCCGTTGATATTTGTTCCCAATTTTGAGCTGGAAATAGAAGATAGGCAAAACCCTTCGGAACGTTTACATCAATTCGTCCCATGTTTATATAAATTTTCTGCGCAGTTGCACAATATTGGTTTTGGTGGAAATGCAAATGAAAATGAAGGATAAGCCAACTCAGTTGTTTCAGTGAAATCTTCAGTAAATTATTTTATATTGGTTCAAAAATACTGGGCTCAATATTTTTTCGCGATTAAAAAAATATTTTAACATTGCAAAGTAAAATGTTTTGTGATGATATAATTTGTGCTGATTTTAGGATTGAATAGCTGAACCAATTTACTAAATACATATGTAGTTAATGTAGTACATATTAGTTATACTAATATTTATGAAGTTATTAACTGTCAAATATTAACATGGGAAGTAAACGGTGAATTGTCCAATTCTCATCCAAAATGTCTGATTTTAAAAATTAATACAACAAAACCAAATGATGAATACACTTCAAATGAGAATTTGTGGATTCTATAAGCATCAGTTAATAAAGTCACCAGATTTTTTTTTACAATATTGATTTCATTCACCTCCGAATCGATTTCAAAAACTTAAAGAATGCGAGTTAACATAGACGATATACAAAATATATTGATTCCCTTTTTGTTGGTGCTCGTCTGAAGTGGAAAACTCCAGTTGGCCTTTAAATCGATAAAGTAGATGAGCAAGCACACAATATATAACTTATAACCTCTTAGATATTGGTTAGTGGTAGCTAAACCACTTTATAATTTTTAATTAAACCAGCTTGACCGTAATCTTTATATATATACATATGTATATATATACAACATGCAAATATAATATAACTGAAGAACACATTTAGATCTTTGATTAGTAGACCATTCGTCAGGAAAGTATTAAATGTCAAATTGGTTTTTTGTACCAAATAATGTGTTTTATGGATTAAGTATTTGTACTTGCTAATAGCATGCTTACAGTATGGCACGTAACTTAACAAAACAGGCATATGCTAGGCAATCTTAAACATTCTTCCTAGAGAACAACATATTTGACGCACAACGATTTCCAAATGCAAATAAATTTGGCATTATATTTTAAATTTAATAAATTCTAGCTTTATCTTAATATAAATTTAATAAGTCACTGGATCAATTACAGATTGCATTTCAATGTAAAAGTTCTAACTAGATTTGGAAATCTATAGCTATAATGAAAACAGTTATATTTAGACTTTAAAAAAAATCGCTTGGTTCAAAAATCAGGTAATGATAGTTAGTAATAAACATTGCCCGAATAAGCTCTAACCTAATAAAAAGGTTTAAAAATATTCCTAAGCTTTGATACCATTCTTAGTAAAATGGCACCATCGAATCTAGAAAAATATACTTTCGTTATTCTTGATCACCTGAACCTATGTTTGTGGCCGTGCCTTTTGCAATGGAAAACAGATTACTCACAAGTTTACATTTCAAAACAAGCCTACCAACGTTGGGCTTCACCGTTTATAGCTTTCTCTTACACTTTGATGTATGCATTTGTTTGTGGAACTACAACAGCTTTTACAATATTGCGACACGATGTCCAAATAGTTAAAGTTTTGGTCCTCGTGCTTTTAGGCAGCGGTCTTATTACTCCAGTATTAACTCTATTTCTACTATCATTACACTGCAATACATTTGTATTAGCATTTAATGAAATTTTGAAAATGGCACTACGTATTCAAAAAGGTAACATTATGACTATGTATAAATTTAAAACAACTTAAAAAAAAACTTGATGTATTTAACCAACTTGATTCCAATTTTTTCCCAGTGCATTTCCATAAAAAGAGGAAAAAATGTGACCTGGCTTGCGTTGTAAAATTTGCTGTGGGACCGTTACTAGTTATGAGTATTCCGACAGTACCTTTGGCCTTTGTGATTACAGGCCTTGACCCGTTTAGTTACATTGCAGAAGGAATTTTGGGCAATAATGGAACTCATTCAAATGGATTAAAACTTGTCACGTTGCTTATAAGATATGTGCTGTTAGTTGTAGCATGCATTGAACCATTTCGATACATGGCACACTTTTACACACATGGTCTTATATTATTAGATCGATGGTCGAAAATTCTCAAAATTCCTGTGGCATTTTGCAGAAATGCAGCCACATCATTCCGATTGCACATTGAGTATCGTCTGCTTTTTAAGTTAATCCAACCTTCTTTAGAATTGGTTCTCTATCAATGGTTGTACTCTGTTTTTTGGATGATTGTATTCTTGGTGTGGTGTTGTATTCACTCATCACCCTCAGAAATAGGATACATTTTGTATTTTTGGTTTGTGACTGCCCTTTCACTTCTAGTGTTCTCATTATGTATGTGGTTAAAACTAGTATGTCATCTCTCTGAATTGGACAGCCTTGCAGTTAAACTTAACATTTTGATGGCCGAGAAGGTTTTGGTAAAAAGGGGAAGTTGGAATAATAGAATAATGTTAAGAAAAACAAAAGCAATACGAGCTATTCGACTAAAGTATGGCATGTTTGCTTACTTTGGGAGTAATCTTTTCGTGGATTTTCTTTGGGTCTTGTTGCAACGATGTTTTGATGCCATTTTAATTTTTCCTTGATAGTTTTCGCTTTCATAAATTGTTTTCAAATTTTTGAATTGGTTTAACTATAAATTCAACCAGCCATGTTGCAATAAATTTGGAGCCTTTTTAGTTAGTTTCTTATTATTAAAACTGGATTTCTTTGTTGGATTCTTTTGCCACGAATTTATTTTAGGAAAAATTTCAATGGCTGATCTAATACCTAAACTTACTAGATAAACCTAACATGATCAGATAAACATAATAGCCTTTCCTCGTTCTAAATGGGTTTCTGCTAATAAGTTCATGTATGTCCTGGCTCCTGCCATATTAAAAAGAATACTTGGAAAAATATCCAAGGAATTATGAGAACTGCAAAGCCAAATAACGCGAACCGGGTTTTATGTGTTCTCAAAATGTATAGCATGTGGGAATCTTTGATGATGCATCTGTTTTTAATTTCTTCATGATAACGGCAATGACACCAGTGGTGTCTTTGGTTTTGGTTGTCTCAGTGATTTTCCACATTCTTGTGCCAACATCTGCTCAAAATTTAACTTATTCTGAATAATAGATAGCCCGTGATTGAAATCTCTGGTAACTAAAGCTATCCACGGATATTTATTGGAAATTGAAAATTAATATTTAATGTTGTAGCTTTATTGGGAAATACTTCTACATTGAATAAATTTAACATAATTTGGTTATATGTTGCTTCTGGGATTACATTTTATATAAGCTTGCTTCGAAAGTACCTGAACTCTAAAAGAAATTTAATAAGCAGAGCAAGCAAGAATAAAAAAAAAATTGATAATAAATAATTCAAAATACCAATTATAAATTTACCTTTGTTTTTCTTGGTTATAATACATAAGTGGGAATGTATGAGCAGTAAAACTTGTCTGTGATTGGGCTCCGTCAGATAATTTTCTTTTACTGTTTCTTTCCGAATTTAAATACATACATCACAAAACATTTAACCCTTCGACTTTACAATTAAAATAGGTCTTTTCTTCTTTTTGCCGAAATGATAAAAATGTTGTATAAATTTCAAGGATACTTTACAAAACATCGAATATACTTGCATTACATTTAAAGTAAAGTCAACTATAAAATTTACCAAATGTATACAGCCATCAATGATAAATCTTTTAATTCTTCTCGAAAAATAATATCCTGCAATTTCTAAAGTGAATTCAACCAAGCACCCAATTATTAGTAAAACCTGAACGTAAAATACAACCACAATATTATCACTTAAGCTAATCCCTTGAGGATCATTAAAAGTAAATCTGTCAAATTGCCGAAGTAAATCATCTGATCGTCTCCAAGCTGCATATTCTCTCCACTGCTTCGCTATTCCGGATTCCAACATAACTGTTATTTTATATAAAACTGGTTTAATGAACTCCACCTCCCTCAAATGCCAGCCTTTTTTTGTAGGAAGAATACTTTCTTTTCCAACGCTTACAATATTATTAATCTTCTTTACAGGCATACTTCTTAAGCTTTGCAGTCTATGTTTAAGTGTAATAGTTGCCTCTTTTATTTCGCTAGTCCAACCTAGCAAAGCATCATTCTGACAATGTTCCACTTTACTCATAAATAGCTCTGTTTTATTGAATACCTCCTTCTTTTGTTCTTCCACAGTCAAATTGCGAACGAAGCTCTGAATTTTTCTGTACTTTTTCGTAATTTTATTTTCCTCCGCAAACATAATTAGATTTGAAAGCTCGTTGGGAATTAGCTCTATTTGGGTAAGTTGTAAAAATATGTTAAAAGTTACACCCGCAGTTTTCACATAAAGAGAAAAGTTCTTATCGGTCAAATCGTCATATGTTTCTGGTTTAATAGGAGATACTGGTGCAGTTAGTGCTGTTATATTGCCGCCTTTGTAAGCATTGCTTAAAACCACTAATGCTATAATCCACGCACCCGACATAAAATACAAATATATATCTCGTTTATCATTGCTTGCAGTACAATTGCTTTGTTCTAGATATGTTATAATTGGATACATAATTTGGCCTATAATTTTGTCTAGTTTTAACGATGAACTATTTAAAAAATAATACAGACCAGTTACAAATGCTGTACCGGGTATAAATACAATGAACCATATCCAAATCCACTGATCAAAAGCCGAAATATATCCTTTTAAGGAGAACGTTCCGCTTGTTATACCACCACATGTAAGAAACTGAAGAGTTTCTTCTTCAAAGGCCATAATATGAGCATCCGAGGTTTCAAAAATTACGTTTAGTTTTTGTCTGTCAATTCTTTTTGTCAGGCAATAATACGATTTTGTGTTATTTTTATACATTTCCCAAACCACAAATTGGTCAGGGTTCATCCAAGTTTTATATATTCGAAATAATATATGTTTTTTCCATAATAAGTCTTCCGTTTTACATTGAATGTCTAAAAAGGTCACTTCAGGTGTATTTGAGTCTGAAAGCTCCCACAAAGCATAGGATGCTTCTGGGTCCACCAATTTATCTAAATTTACTTGCAAATCTTCTTGGCTCAGAGTTTTATAGAAATACAAGTGAATGAAGTCGTGAGCTATTACTGCAAGGAAATATGTAAATTTTTTTGTAGTTTCTCTGATTGATTCGAATTGTACGGTAATTACCATTTTCACAAAGAAGTTGGATATTGCCCGCGGTCGTACTATGGGTTCGTCTACTATATAAGCCCAGTCGTCTATATACTCTACAGAATCGCTGGGTATTTCGTTTATTACTAAAGCTTGGTAAACGTTTAATTTTTCGATTGTTGGGGTAACTTGACGTCCACGCTCCCAGTTAATCATTGAATCGTAATCATATGGGCAAAGTGTTTTGACTTTATTTGAGTCATTCAAGTGGTTGCATTTAAAAGCTGGAAATAAAAGATAGGCAAATTGTTTTGGAAGTTTCATGTCAATTCGATCCATGTTTATGTAGAGTTGAACTGCGCAGTAGTAGAGTATTAGCTTTGGTGGAAACATGAATGAAAATGAAGGATTAACTAAATCGGTGTAGTCACTAAAATTTTCAGTATATTTTAATAAGTTGTATTGACTCAAAATTACTGGGTATGTGAAAGGAATATATTCGTATTTTAATTCAGTTTTCTCAGCAGTGTCTTGTCCATTTGTATTATCGTACACTTCAAAACCAGTTACATGGAAAAGACATTCTGGAAAATGGTTAAATATCGGATTCAAATTTAGCAATTCGAGAGCGTTACGTATTTGGAAACTGTCCAGCAGTAAAAGAACAAATGTATTAGCATTTAATAGGCACATTTTTTGGAAAGTATTTAAATAGAACTGAATTTGAAAAAAGTTCTGTTATAATACAAACCTAAAGGACACGTTACAAGCGAGAAAACTTGAGAAGCTGTAAGCTGATAGTTGCCTTAACGACGTCTTAGCAAACGAGTTATCACTTATTGGATCGAAGTTTTGCTAAATAGCTCAGTACGTGTTAGGTTGTGTTCATACTTCCGATAGCTATACTTGTGATATAAGTACTAAAACTCGTTATGTACAAGTCTTATAAAATATAGTGAGGTTGTTTTCCTGTCTACAAATTAGACTCATGATATTAATTTTCTAATTAATTTCAATCTCATTATTTTTTTAAGTACCCGAGGATTATCCTATTTAATAGTTTAGTCGAATTGGTTGTATAAGTATTATTAGTGTATAGTTTCAATTATTTGCTAATGGATTTGTGTTTAAACCAAAGAATCTGTTTAGAGTACCTGCATAAAGACAAGCCTTCATGTAGGAATACGTTTTTAAAAGAATGGATTTGTAAGGAAGTTAGGTGAGAACATAGTGTATTCAGTAATTGAACAAAATTTTGCTTTCATGCCGTACGTGCGGAACATTTATGCCATATTACCAGAATTAAAAGCAGAAATAATTACGACCATACAGATTCGACAAACTAGGTTGCTTTATTTTGATGCAATGCATGCGTAAAATAGTGAGTTCTCAGAGGAAAGTTTCAAAAACATTTATTTTTCATTTTAGTCAAAGTTGCTGTTATACTAATAACGTCACAACGTTTTTATATGTACTTTAATTTTTCTACATACTAAATTTTAATTTAAAAAATAGAATTGTGGTATTTTTACTCTAATTAAGCACCCTAAAACTAATCAGTTGTATTATGTTAATTTACTTTAACAAAAGTAAATTAACAAGTATTCCGATGAAAAAGTCGATCAAGGTACCCAGGGTTAAGTTGTCAACATAATTAACAGATCCAATCATAACCTTTAATGGACCAAGAGATTCTACGACTTTTCTACAAATCCTTCTTTCATTTCTTGTTGACAAATAGGAATTTCCTGCTCGAAAAGCTTGTAGTGTCTGTATAGAGTCGTTATAAATTCCTCCAAAAATACCAAACCCAATCAGTATGAACAAAGGTATTTGAATGGCAGCAGATCCCATTAATACATATTGTGGAATAGACAATGCGTCTGTTACAGTTATTAAAGCAAATAGCGAAACAACAAATGAAATTCCCATAAGATTAAGACATAAAAGTACGTAAATATCTTGATTTAGTCCATTGAATAGATGAATCATTAGTTGAAGTGTTTTGTAAATCCTAATTTTCTCAAGAGCACTAATTTTAGTGTTTCCCACTCTAACTTGAACCAAAAGGTTTTTTAAATAGTATCGCAGACAAAAGGCCACCATGAAAAAGAAATGGCACTTGAAAAATACATGATTTTGTACTGCCATTCTCGTTGACCATACTATCAGTAGACAGGTAAATGTCCAACAAATGTTGGAAATCGTTCCACTTGGCGTCAATATATTCCATGTATTAGTAACATACTGACTGCACTCGTCGAGAATCCAGAATCCAGGAGCGAAGGGTACGCAGCGTTGAAGCCAAATGTGGATAGCAAAGCATGGCACAAAAACGGGTGAGAACGTGCCGCACAGTTGAAAGTCGTGTATAAGCAGAATATGGCCACGTTTAGAAGAATATGACCCCAGGAAACCACCTTCGCAAAAGTAAAATTTATTCATCAAGTACTTGAAATGCTTGCGTTTAATAAATATATAGATTTTTTACGAGAAGTTAGTTGTCGCTCCAAATGCGTCAGTGAATTGAAAAGCTCTAAAACTTGAGTACTTCTACAAAAATATACAATAAGTATTGCCAAGGATAAGCCAACGTATGAGATGTAGAATATGCCCTCATATATCTGAGCCTTTTGAAATATTCCTCGAAATGCAATTAGCTGAATTGACATTGTTGTCAATATTAGCACAGCTACTGCGCATTCACAAAACAATTCCTTTTTGAAACCCTTTGAGTTGTTGGATGTTAGCTTGTAAGAAACAGGATCAATGTGGTAGAAAGATGAGCGAAGAAAGTTGAATAGTCGAAGATTTAAAATAAATAATTTAATTAATCCCTTTCCAAACAACATTTTGCGAAGTTGTGCAACTACTTTCTTAAGCTCAAAGTATTTTTCAAAGATATTACGTTGCTACTAGATTAATAGGCAGTGCAAAACAACTTGGCTGTTTCCTTTTTTTATGTTTATATTTTAGGTTTTGCTTATTAACAAAAGGTAAACTTTTACGCGCCTATTTCATTTCAGGAGAGGTGCTTTCTAGCTTTCCAATGTAATAATAGTGACTCTCTTGCTATATGTTCCGACATTACGTATTTTAAGCGGTAATGATATTTGAATTAGTTCAACAAGAGTTTGGTGTCATGGCTATGTGACCTCAAAAATAAATCGTAATGGCTTAGCTGTAATATGAAAAATTCCCTGTTTACAGTTGTGATCAAAAAGTCTTTATACAGGATATGTTAGACAAAGCTTAAGTTTAACATTTAAACACTTAAATATTGACTAAGTTCTACCACAACAACACTAGAAAAATAAAATGTTTTGCTTTTAAGTATATTGATTGTTATCTAGAGAAATTATGTGCTTCATTTAAGCACGCCAAATACAAAGCTTTTGACTTCTTCCTGTACGTTCGCTAAGCAAAATGGAATATTTTAAAAGTTAATTGTTTACAAATAGAGCCCTTCCTTATAATATTCGGTGTCAACATTATAAAAGCATTTAGAGAGGAATCAGCGATTACTAATATGTTTGCCCTTTTAACTTTTTATTGAATTTTAGGCTGCGCTGTAAACCAGATCACGGATTTGCAAGCAGTAAAAACATTACAATTAATTTAGTATTTTTCTCCGAAGTTGATATATGGATTGATATGTTTTTATCTACGACTTGGGTTATGTACACTTAAATGCAACAAAAAACCTTTAGTGCATTAGTATTTTTTCCGCATTTATTTTACGATGTGTTTCGGAACTATGGACATTGTTTTAACCTTTTAGCTTTAACATGGGAGTTTTAGCTTTAGGTATGTGGGAGAAGCATTTGTATCTCAAAATATTCCTTCGAAAATGGGTAATGTAAATTAAGGTGGTTTGCCCGTACAAGCTTACTTGTTAATTTAGTATTGACGCTAAACTCTTTTTTAGACCGCTTTCTCATTTATCTAGCTTTAGTGTTTGTATACTCAAAAACAATATAGATTTTTTTTAGATGAAAACAAAACCAAAAGCCAAAAGGGATTGTACTTTGGGGCACAAGTGAGGTTTTACGTATGTGACTGCTTGCAAACTGAATTCTGTGACATCAAAAAATAAGACGTAGAACACCAAATTATTGTTATGGGAAGCAAAGCCAATTATGCTTTAAATGGTAGAGCGATATATTGTATATAGGAACAACGTCCTGAGAATTTTAAAGGGATATATTTTTATTTTAAGTTTTTTCAGCAGTGTCTTGTCTAGTTGTAATACACTTTGAAACTAATTATATATAAAAGGCATTCTGGAATATGGTCAAATATCGGATTAAAATTTAACAATTCGAGAGCGTTACGTATTTGGAAACCGTTCATCAGTGAAAGAACTAATATAATAGTATTTAATAGGAACATTTCTTTTGAAAGTATTTAGACAAAACTTATTTTGAAAAAGTTCTGTTATAATGGATATCCAGAAAACCATTTACGGATCCAACGCGGCGATTTATAAGCTGAAAGTTTCCTTAATGCAGTTTTAGAAACGAGTTATCATTTATTTTATCGAAGTTTTGCTAAATAATTCAGTACTTGTTGGGTTGTGTTCGCTTTTATGCCAGGCAAGCCCGTCGTTTAAGCACTTTACCTATTGTATGTAGGCTTATAAAATATAGTGAGGTTATTTTTCTATCGACTATTGAATTCAAAATATCAATTTTCTAATTAATTTCAATATCATTATTTGTTTTCTTTTAAAGTTTTGATAAAAAATCACTAGGATTATTCATTTTGGTAATTTTATTGGAATTGGTTGTAAAATTGTATTGCTAGTTATGCAAAAAAATATGTTCCTAATGTATAAATATGCTTAATACAAAAATAATAAATATGGCTACACGAAAAAGTATTTTGGTGAAATTTTAACCAAGGTTAAGCAAAATTATTACATGCATGACATCAAGTCTTCAGAAATTTTTCTCAGCTTTTAAAACAGTTGGATTTTGGGAAATTGTCGTAGGAGCGTGAATATTTATTTGAGTTTCAATAGACGTTCCTTTCTTTCAAGTACATTTCTTTCGATTAAACAATTGGACTTTTCATTCTTCTCGATAAATTTACTCTGAAGCATTATATCGCGACTTTATAATATTACGTCGAGTTTATTGATAATAAGTTACTCTAGTATTTCGTAAAGTTTAATTTAATGTAGTGTTAGTTCCTTATAAACAGTGGGGACATATGTTTGTTAACTTAATGTTGCCACCAAACATTAACACTACCATTATCAAGATAATAACTCGTGCAAAGTTTCAGCTTTCAATGGGCAGTAGTTTTGGAAATATTTTAAAAAGTTGTCTTTTGCTATTCATTAATGCTTAATTTGACTTAATAATAAAAACACGACTTTGTTTATTATTTTTTCTGCTAGAGTAGCATATATATTGTGAAAACTTCAGTGATATTTCGTAAGTCTGCAAAACTACTACCTTTACTTTTAAAGATAAACCAACGAAATATTCTATTATCTTAACAAATAGCAAAATCCAAATATTTTAGTTCTTCTCCAAAAAAAATGTTTGGTCATTTCTAAAGCAAACTCAACCACACACACAATTATTAAAAAGATATGGACATAAAACACAACGACTATGTCTTGTTGACTCAAGCTAAGTCTTGTTGGACCATCATCATCATTAAATCTGTCAAATTCTCGCTGTGAAACATCTAGCCGTCTCCACAATGCATATGAATTCCATTGCTTGGCTATTCTGGATTCCAACATAGCTGATATTTTAAATAAAACTGGTTTCAAAAACTCCACTCCTGCTCAAATGCCAACCTAACCTTGTCGGAAAAATTCGTTCTTTTCCAACGCTTACAATTTTATTAATACTTTTCGCGGACAATTTTCTCAAAATTTTCAACCGATTCTTTAGTGACATAGTCGCATTCTTAATTTCACTATTCCAACCTAACAAAGCATTATGCTGACAATTTTCCACTTTACGCATAATTAAATCTGTTTTATTATACACTTCCTCCTTTTGTTCTGCCAGAGTCAAATTGCGGACGAAGCTTAGAATTTTTCTGTACTTTTTTGTAACTTTATTGTCCTCTGCAAACATTATTAAATTTGAAAGCTCGTTGGGAATTATCTCCGTCTGAGTATATTGTAGAAATATATTAAAAGTTGCTCCAGCAGTTTTTACATAAAGAGAAAAGTTCTTATTGATCAAATCGTCATAGATTTCTGGTTTAATAGGAGATAGTGGTGCAGTTAGAGCTGTTACATTGCCGCCTTTGTAAGCATTGCTTAAAACAACTAAGGCTAAAATCCATGCACCTGACATAAAATACAAATATAGATCTCGTTCTACGATACTTGCAGTGCAATTGCCTTGTTCCAAATACGTTATAATTGGATATATAACTTGACTTGTAATTTTGTCCACATTTAGAAAAGAACCTTTCAAAAAATAGTGTAGACCTATTGCAAAAGCTGTACCGGGAATTAAAATAAGGAACCACATCCAAACCCACTGATCAAATGCGGAAACATATCCTTCTAAAGAGAACAATCCGCTTGTAATACCGCCACAAGTAAGAAATTGAAGAGTTTCTTCTTCAAATGCCATTTGGTGAGTATCAGATGTTTGAAAAACCAGGTTTAGTTTTTGTTTGACAAATTTCTTTTTCAAGCAGTCGTCAGATTGCGTTTTATTTTTAAACATTTCCCAAACAACAAATTGATCTGGGCTCATCCAAATTTCAAATATTCGAAACAATACAGAGTTTTTGATTAACAAGTCCTCCGTTTTACACCTAATGTCTGAAAAACTCAAGTCATGTGTATTGAAGTCTGAAAATCTCCACAATGCTTGAGTATCCTCTGGGTCTATTAAGTTATCTAATTGTTTGCGCAAATATTTCTGACTCAGAATTTTGTAGAAATATAAATGAATCTTGTCGTGAGCTGTTATTACAAGAAAATAAGTAAATTTTGTGGTTTTGCTGAATGATTCAAATTGTACATTGATTACCATTTTCACAAAGTAGTTTGATATCGCCTGTGGTCGTGCTTCAGTTGTGACGGAGTCTACTCTATAAGCCCAGTAGTCTATATATTCCACAGATTCTCCAGGTATTTCGTTTGTTACTAATGCTTGGTAAACGTTTAATTCTTCAATTGTCGGGGTAACCTGACGTCCGCTATCCCAGTTAATCCATGAATTCTCATCATATGGGCATAGTATCTTGACTTCTTCTGATTCGTTCAATTGTTTGCAACTAAAAGCGGGAAATAAAAGATACGCAAAATCGGTCGGAAATTCCAAATCAAATCGATCCATGTTTATGTAGAGTTGAACTGCGCAATAGTACAGTATCAATTTTGGTGGGAAAATGTAGGAAAATGAAGGATCAACTAAATTGGCGTAGTCAACAAAATTTTCCCTATATTTTATTAAGTTGTATTCACTCGTAATTACCGGGTATTCAAAAGGAATATATTCGTATTTTAGTATAGTTGACCCAGTAGTGTCTGTTTTGGTTGTATTATCAAACATTTTAAAACTGGTTATATGGAAAAGGCATTCTGGAAAAGGGTCAAATATCGGATTTAAATTTAACAAATCGAGAGCGTTACGTATTTGGAAAGTGTTCAGTAATAAAATAACTAATGCAAGATTATTTGATAAGAACATTTCTTTAGAAATTATTTAAACAAAACTACATTTGAAAAAGTTCCGTTATAATGGACATCTACAGGATACTTTAAAATTGGGTAAACTTATAAGCTGATATTAGCCTTAGCGACGTCTTAGCAAATGAGCTATAAGTTTTTTGGATCGGAGTTTAACTAAATAATTCAGCACGTTTTGGATTGCGTTTGTACTTATGACAAGTAAACTTGTGGTATAATGTATAAGCACTTGTACTCGTTATGAACAAGTCTTATAAAACTCAGTGAGGTGGTTTTCATGTCGACCATTACATTCAAAATATTAATTTTCTAATTAATTTCGATATCATTATTATTCTTTCCAATTTTTATAAAACTACCTGGTGATTATTCCTTTTGATAAATTATTTGAATTGGTTGTATAAGTAATGTCAGAGTATAAGTTAAATTATGTGCTTCTGGATTTGTGGTTAAACCAAGAATCTTTTGACAGAACCTGCATAAAGACAGGCATGCATGTAGGATGCCGTTTACATAAGAATGGCTTTGTAAAGAAGTTAGAAGATAACATAGTGTATTCAGTAAGTGTACGGGTGTTTGCATGTATGGCGTACGTGGGTTACAATTATGTCGCATAACTAAAATTAAATTGTAGTTCAAAACATAACTTATTTAAACAATTTACATATATAAAAAACTAATTTGGTCTATTTATGTTTATAGAGGAAAGTGCCAAAAATATTTATTTTTCTTTTAGGTCAAAGTTGATGTTCTTCCAATAATCCCAAAACGTTATTGTAAGTACTTTAACTTTTCTAAATACTAACGAAGAACGATGTTTACATTTGCGTAACATAATGATAGCTCTGTCTTTTAACAAAATAAATGGTATTACTTTTATGAACTCCATGGATTTTCATTTCAATGCATTTTACGAAGTCTTTTTGTTCATTCACTCAAATTATTAGTTTTACAAGTAACATTGCATATTTGGGATTACAGGAAATATAAGGCAAGACTTTTTATTGATTTTTGTAGTGTAACAACTAAAAACTTAACTAGTTGTGACAATACAAGTCTATAATTACATTTGTATTTGGACCAACTGGGACAAGATGTCCGGATTGCTAAATCACATGCCAAAACCCATTCTAAATCTCAATGTTAAATCCCATACTAAATTCCAATACTAAATCCCATGATAAACCCCGATGCCAAACGCAATATAAACCCAAACGCTAAATCCCCATGCTAAACAAAACATTAAATCCTAACGCTAAATTTAACATTAAAAGATATAGTTTTGCGTCATACTACCAAGATGCAAAGAGTAGGTTGGAATATTTTTAATAATATTAGAAATGTATAAATTTTAATTTATATGGAAATTGTTTTAAAATTAACTTTAGTGTAAATATTTCAATTTTATTGACGTTATATTTCTGTCCAAAAAATAAATTAATCTTTTATTTAAGTAAGTCAAATTTTAATTAATAAATGGGGAAACCCATTAAGTAATATAAATCGGCTTTCAGTGTTCAATAGGAGGATTTCATATATTTAAAAAATCAAAAAATCGTTTTCGACAAGTAAAATGTATATTTTCAAACCGTCGCTTTTATGGTGGACTGGTAACAAAGGAGGACAAAAACAAATCCAGAAAAAAATCGATATTTGGAATAAAAATACAGTTTTAGTGATTTGTAGTTTTCCCATTAGTTTGGTGGGTGATACGTAATATGCAATCGTCCAATTCAAAGTATGTTTGCATCATAAGAGCAGAATAGTATGCACAAGAGAGCCACCATTTAACTATTCCATAAAACGAATTGTAAAAATGTATGCTAACTTCTGGAATAGTTCTACTAAGTTATTTATGACAAATTCAGTTGTGGGAATTGTTAGTTCCTCACTTTTTAGTTAAGTTTACTTTGTTCATTTGTAATACCACCTAGCGTTTATGTATGTGTATTACTTGTACTTTACTCTTATGCGCCAAGCTTTCTGGCTTTACCTCTCTTTTATTGTCCGTTGGCATTTTTATGAGCTAGACACGCAGGCTTTTCTCTTTTAGTGTGCTGAACTTTTGTCGTGTTCACTCAACGTGTGAATAAAATTGTAACAGTAACTTTTTGCAAATATTAATTGTGTTGGTAATTGCTAGAAAATCTGTTAATTAGCAATTACACTTTCAGTAAATAAAGTCAATTAAATCATTAATTCTTTACTTTACGCCCTGTCATTTATTTGGACATAATTAAGTGGAAAGTCCTGAAACGCCACTGCCTGCAGTAGGGATCTTAATTACTGTCACCCAGTTTAATTTGGTCTTGACGATACTATCCAGCGATACGAACTATTATAGTTAACTTTTCATTACTTTTGGAGCATCTCTTTAAGTAATCTGTCTTGTTTGGAAAACAGGAGTTTTAGTTTGGGAGTGACATCCTCACTGCAACCACCGGGCTTTTATCCGAATCCCAACATCAGTGGTGAATAGACAACTACACATAAATGAAGTTTTTTGCCTAATATAAAAATATGCATGGAATCAATTCTATTTAATTATTGTTTTAAAAGAATGATCAACCATGATATATAAGTATTGAAGTTATATTTACTTTATTACGAGGATATGGTACTGAATTTACATGCGAAGAGGCCTTAAGTAGTATAGAATGATATGCATATACAAACCAAATCTACAAATCGTAGAAGAATATGATTGTAATAATATTTTGAATAATATCATCACAAATAAGTAAACCAAGATATGCGCTTCCGAATCCATAAGGTCCTAGTTCAATACCAATAATCAAGCTGCAATAGTTTGCAAGCTCGAATAATCTTCATTTCGTCTATTTTTCTTAAATATAGCCGCCAAAACTTTAAAAACCTTTTCGAATTCTTATGAGGAATACCCGCAAGATATGTGAGCAATGAGGCATAAATAAAACTAATTATTGTCGAAATGTTAAATATTTTCAAAACGATTTCAATAATCCTGAATTTATTATAGTATTATAAATAATTTGGACGTGCAGAAAATCAAAGTGTCGAGAATCATTATGATAATTAACAAGGGAGACAAAAACCACAGGAATTATGTATTGCAAAATTGTGGAATTAAAAGTTTCCTCAATTTTGATCAAATAGCTCGAACCAAACATAAGTTGCATGAGACAGTATGAAATGGCAAGTAGGAAAAAACTGAAAAAAATGAGGACAAGTAAATGACTTGCTGCAATGCCATATACGATTAGCTCTAACAACGAATATTTTCCAAAATATTTTTACTATCCATTTCAGAATATGTGGACTCGCAGATATTTTCAATATTGAAATTGTGTTGAAGATTTAAATGATTTAGAAATAATAGGTTTATGCAAAATAGTCCACCATAGACAACGTGAAAAATAGTTTTCCAATTGAAAAATATTTTTGGTTCTTATATAGAGGACTCGAGGTTGGTGTCTGCTGATTGGATACAAGAAGCCATGGCTGTGGAACTACTTTTTGTAATATAGAATGGATT
>JAQFZH010001650.1:0-20079 GCA_034695485.1 Entomobrya nivalis
CTTTTGTTGTGAATTTAAAAAAACAACGAAGGAACCTTTGTAGTGTCATTAAAATATCGACCTAATCATCATAATCATCTCTTGACCATGTCAAACAGAATATTCATTTTGTACGGATTTACACAATTTTTTGGGAATACCAGTTACAAGAACCAGGAAACCAAGGCGAGTGTGTGGACGTGGCGGAGAGGAGAGATTTACTATCTGTACCAACCATAAGACGACAAATAAGGTAATTATTTGCCATTTTAATAATTTCGTATAACACAGATTACCATTGGCATGCATAGATTGCAAATTTATATATAGTTTAGACGATGAAAGCTTAAAAATGAGAAAAAATTTGGTAAATATACATGTAATTTAGATAACAGCGACTTAGTTTTATAATAGACTTGAGTGTTGAGTCCAGTAAAGCTGGTGGAAAACTTCTTTTATGTGATGTAACCAAATATATTAGTTAAAAACTCTGGTTAAAGACTGCTACTAACTCCGTTGTCCATAAAAAATTAGTCAACCATTGATAATACAATTTTTATTTTGGAAAATTAATAAGTTTAGCTTTTTATTCAAGCAACCAAGGTTTCGCTTTGCGTGGTGGGCATTGCTTCATCAGGCTTGAATAAAACAAAATGATAAAAATTACATTTTAGTGGATAAATCAAAAGGAAGCGAGTGCTTCTTTTCTTGTCAAAAAGTAAAAAATATTTTAGTTGAAATTTAAAATATCATAAAATAAAGTATTCCAGAAGTTCGGTAGCCAATCACGACCTTCTTCCTCCTTCCTATTCATTAGAGGAACCCCATCTTTTTTGGCTTTCTTGATTAGCAAGGATTCAATCATTGTGCGTTGTACATATCTTTCCTCATGAACAATGATTTTGGCATCTCCCCATTCGATAGTGTGATTTTGATCGCCGTTGTTTTCACATATATAATTTGGTATTGCCGATTTGTCCGCATATTATTTTGATTCTACTAACAAGGAAAAGCTTCCAACTGTACAGAGAGTTCAATGCTACAGGTACAATTTCCATTTAGTTCTGATCAAGAATCATTTTTGTAAAACTTTGGTTTAATAATTTTGACTCGTAAAAAGCTTAAGCTGGCCATGTTCGTAATACAGGTTAAAGGTCGCCAGGTCAGCAGTTGCTAACGTTTTTTTCGAGTGTATGGCTTTACAAGCACAAAAAGCACACAGATAGTTTTAATTAACTACAAATTAAATGAGCATTCAAACTGAGGCAATGAATAGGATGAACTCTTCACACACATGGGATCTTTTCCTTGTATGTCTAAACTTATGTAAATCGGGACAATATCAAGTTGGTTTTATCCATAATAGTCTCTGCAAGGAGGACGTGTGTAAGTAGGCTTTATGCGAATATGTATAGTATTCAAATTGGTTGCATACGTCTTTTAGAAGAGTGCGTGTATGGTGTTATGCAAATAGACTTTTTGCGAAGAGGCCTAGAATCTTGGTATACTACTTGTATGCATAGCCTCAACAATCTCAAACCCAAACAATAAATATAGCTTGATTAGCAGATTAGTTAGACCTAATATTAGTAATATTTTGCTTAGTATATCACCTTGGTAGCAAAATAACCAAAATCATAATCCAACAATAACACATTCACAAACCAAATGATCAGTTAAGTAAAATTTATTGCCTAGATAAAAATAAATGTACTAGACACATTAAATACTTGCACTTATATGCATACCAAAAGTATTATTTTTAAATACGAATTTTAAATATAAAAATATATTGTTTCATTGAAAGAATGCCAACTTCTTTCCAACAACTTATTTGACTTGTCATTAATTATTTAATCGGATTCATTTGTTTGATTCTATTTGTAGATTCCTTTATTCGGTAGATATGAATTGACCATTCTATATGAAGTGTTTCGATTTATGATCTTCCATTTCTTAGAATGTGCCTACATGGCTTTCGGTAAGTTACAAAAATAATATATAAGAACGTACATTTATGCTATAATAATAATTGATGTGCTAGTTAGCATTTACTAACTTGTCTTTATATTAAATTGTTTAGTAATGTTCCAAATCCGATCAAAGATAAAATACTTATACATTCTAAAGGTACAGTATATTCTAATTTTTTCTAACTATTTTGAGTATAGATTAGGTTCAATTGAAAGAATGTTGTTTTTTGCATTTGTATTCGTATAGCCCATTCCCAACCCTCGAATGAGACGGAAAGTACAACGTGTCCGTTATTTATATCTCCACTCAATAATTTTTATTTTGATATGGTTTCCAACCGGAGTTGTTATAGCAATCTATAAAGTTCTGAGTAGGACAGCCCAGAATCTTGAATATGTCAATAACTTTATCCCTCCATTAATGATTCTTTGTACCTCCTTATTTATTTTAAGTCCACTGACATACCTTCTCCTGCAAGAAGATGTATCAGGAAAAAGTTTTTGTGGGTTGTCGCTTTCACCTAAAACTAGCATCCCAGTTGGCGAAAATATCAATGAAAGTAAAAATCAAGATGTTAATGATATTGAGGTCTCCCAACACGGAACAAGGACTGTCAACGAACAACAAAGCAAAGCAAAAAACAAAGGAAAGGAGTTGCACGAAGCTACAGATATGAGTCGAATATCTACTTTAGGTGATGGTAGTAATACGGCAGATCTACAAGTGAACTCTACCGAAGCCAACATCCCGGCAGTCCAGCCAACATCAACCAATAAATCAAGTGTAACATGTCCTTTGGTAGAGTCTAAAGATTCCATTTGTGTGGCTACACCTGTACTACAGAGCTTTGGAAAGGAAACAACAGTGTAAA
This sequence comes from Entomobrya nivalis, assembly GCA_034695485.1. NCBI lineage: Eukaryota > Metazoa > Arthropoda > Collembola > Entomobryomorpha > Entomobryidae > Entomobrya > Entomobrya nivalis. Next base: position 2,825 of record JAQFZH010001650.1, read on the forward strand.
TTGGAAAGAAATACTGAAGCTTTCTCTGGATGTAAAGGTGCCTGAGCTTCAAGTGAAAACTGATACCAGATCATTTTTTCTTTGAAAGTACATTGACCTTCAAAACGTAAGTAATTACATGGGTATATCTGTTTTCTATAATATATTTGTGCTCATTAAAGGAAATCTATAAATAAAGCTGTACAAAATGGAATTTAAGCAATTAATAATAATTTTTGAATCTATTTAAATAAATCGTGATAAAACTAGAAACAAATTTTAAATAATCAGTCAGAACGGTTGAAACATAATTGTATCAAATCATAAAGCATCTACATTGAAATAAATATTGGCAAAGATTTTTCATATGCGTTGAATTAAATTGTCGCGATTTATTTTGAAGAAAAGGATTTTTTCAAATAAAATTTGTTAAAAACGGTTCATATGAATTCAAGTTAAAGTTATAAATTTATTTCAAGTTACCTTCAAACATATTAAACTAGATTTCAACAGGAAATACTTTTTATAAATATACGCAAACTGTAGGCCCCTCATCTGAATTTAGTCAATATTGTTGATGATGTGTACTTGAAAATGGCATACAGTACATAATATATGGAGGTGATACCATTAAGCTAATACGATTATTTCAGAAGGGTGCCACTCGATTTTCAACAGAACTAACTGGCATCAGGTTAATTTTCTCTTGTGTGCTTATAAAACTTGATTTACAAAAACTTACAACTCAATGGTTTCTGTTTTATATTTTCCCTTCGTATCTGATAAAAGCTCTGATACAAAAACTTAAAAAATTGCTACAAATATAAATATAGCTCAAGGAAAGTAACTGACATTAATTCCTTTCGAGCTAGTATGCATCAGCAAAATTTAATTTTAACATTGACTGTCCATAACATTGACATTCATCTTTAACATCATAATATGCTTTAGTAAGTTGCTCTTTTAAAGCATTGAAGTTCCAGGAATTTAATTCGTGATCCAATTCGCGCAGCTTCTTACTCTTTCTTAAAAAATTCTAGCAACAAATGAAAATGTGTTCTGTGGGATCACTTAAATACCAGTATTTTACTTTATGTCTAGAAAACTAAATGCATAACATGCTGCCATATGTATATTGGCTTATATTCTATTCACCATTTTTTACTTTAGACTGCGGCAAGATATTTTGTGGAGAAAAGCATTATAAATTATTCCTAAATGTCGAACTTGTTAAAAAAATATACTTTTATGCGTTTCCACTGCTTATAAAAGCTCTTACACGAGGATGTTTTACCAAACAAGCTTATTTGGGTAGTCAGGTTGCCATAAAATAACATGTATAGTTCATGAAAACTTTGATGGAAGTTGGATTCGCGTAAACAATTATCCTGAATTCCAGAAATAGATTTTCAATGATGTCAGTAAAAAACAAAAAACAATATAATTGAAAACAAGTTAAATAAGCTACATAATGAATATTAAACATTTATTGTAAAACATTCTTACTAAAATGCTTTGGGGAACATATGCTTCTTCTTTACTTCATGGGTAAATTAAAGTGGATGGAAAGTGTTTAAACTCTTCTAAATAGTGCTTATCTAAAAGGCTGCGTTGGCTAAAACATTGTCGTTCAAAACACGACTGTCGTATAATTTTTTGCTTGATTTATTACACAAGCTATTAGCACATACGCGAGTAATAAAAAATCACACAACTAAATTTTTTGTATATTTTATATCGTCGAATAAAAAAGTATGCAACTTCGTGAATATTTTTTGAATGAAAAGTGAAAACTACTTACTAATGACAAATTTCATTTTGTGTTCCGCAAATGCCAGTAGAAGTCAAAACTGGAACGTATTGGGACCCTGCAAGAGCTAAAAATAACTGCAGAATCCAGCAAGAATATAAACTCGGGGTTTGTTTCACCCTGGTAGCCAAGGAATAATGCAAAATCGATTTGATGCCTCCTTTTAATCTAACGTTGAGGACGTTTTATCAATAAAAATAACTTTCAATTTTGAATCTATTTCCCAAACCATTGAGAGTTATTTGACTTGTACACCAAATGTATAACTCAAAGTTAGAATCATGGATGACGTTATTACAATCTTGGCAACTCAAAATTGTCAATTCATTTAGTATTTGACAACGATTAGAAATTTTATTAGACAAGGGAGTATGTACAATATTTCATCTAATATACTTCTGCAAATGGATTACTTTTTCAGATACTAACATCTTAAAACATCGAACCAAAACCCACCTTGATTTTTTATTTCGATCTTTTTCGCATTTACAAAATTGAAAACATTATGATTAAAGTAACATTTGTGAAGTTTAGAGAATGCCATTTCGTCTGGATAGACACAAGACAAAATACAATGTTATCACTACTCCAACTTATCGACATGTACAGTATTTCAAATTAGATAGTCTTCGACCCTTTTTGACAAAACAAAAAAATGAATATGGTAATAAATCACAAAAATAGTAAATACAGTGTTTTTGTAAACAAATACAATTTGTAAACACTTGTCTGTTTAGACACGCTACGTAGTATTTAGTAAAAACAATTAATTTACTTGATTGCTTTTGAGTAAATTTTGAAGTCGTACTATTACCAAGCCCAATTATTATTTTTAAATGCAATAAATATTACGAAAATATAGGTTGATTTTCTTTTACAAAGATTTTTAAGAACTTTTGATCATATCAACTTAAATACTGAAACTTGAGTAGGACTAGAAAATTCCAATATTTCAAAAAAAAAATTGCGTATATATGTGGCTATGTTTAACAATATATGTTTTGATTAACCACTTTACATGAACCTTTTGCTGAAATGAACAAAGCAAGCTTACTTTTAACACATCACACATGGTTTTATCTAGCATTTATCTCTGACTTAAATCCTAACCGATTTATTTTTTGAATTGCAATTTCATAGAAGTTTGTCACTGGAAATATCAGATAAATACATATGGAATTTTAAATACGTATTTCTTGAAAAAAAGAACTGTACTGCACTGAACTGTAGCCTACTATGCCAACAACTCGAAACACATATTGACACTAGTAAAAAGTCCAACAAATTGAATACAAAGGGGTGCCACATGTAAATTTTACGTTAATGACGCAAATGAAACTTTCCAATAAAACGCTATTTAATTAAAGACTTTTGTCACCTATAAAATTATGCAAAATGGTATACGGGGAAAATAATAAGTTTTGTTTTGATTTAATTTACCTTTTAATGATGTCAAGTAAACTTTTAGAGAAATTTATTTTAAAACACTTACCAGCAAATTGTTTTGTAGTTTTTTTAAATGGCTGTAGTTTAGTACCGTAAAATATGGGAGGAGAAGAAGCCAATAAAATAAACTGGATGAGAGTCAATGAAAATTATTTCTCGTTTTATTTACGAGACAAAGTTCCAAAAACAGTTATAATTTCACTTTTGGCTCAATACGTTTTTTTGCTTATGATTGCCTAACATTCAGTTTCATTAGCCCAAATTCTATCACGGTAACCGCAAATCATGTTGGAATGTTAAAATATCACTGCATCTTTATACATGGTTGTTGTATAGATTGATTTTTTGCTTAGCTATGACATGGGTTTAACATTTTATGGGGAAAATAAAAACGATCTTGCGACAACAGGAGCAGAAAAGAAGCTCATAACTTGCGTTTGATAAATTGGGACTGACGTAAAGTAAACAGACCTTTGACATTTTTTAATTATGTTGCTAAATTGCAAAATATCAATGACATGATCCCATTACTCTGGTCAAAGATATAGCTGAAATTAACATAGTGAAAGCATATCAATTTTCAGACTTAACTTAAAGCTCAAAGCAATGCTACAAAGGACAATGACTAAAATATTTAAAAAATATGTTTTGCCAGAAAATCCGGCGTGTTTTAGATTTAGAGCGAACTAACATCTTCGAAAGCATTTTATAGTGTCTGCTTTAAAAGTAATTCGATGATCAGACATGGCCGAAATATTTCCAAACATACTTTAAATTTAATTTTTTTATCTATTTTCCTCATATATAATGTTTGGAATCATCTCACGGCAATTTTTCACGTACAATTTGTTGATTCGGTGAATTTTGTTTAAAAGCAATAACACCAAGAAGCTTTTCTTTGCTTCTGTTGAGAGAAAGCAATGACCTTATGAAAAGAGTGATAACAAAATTTGAGATAACCACGTCTGTTTGTATATCAATATAACTGAAAAATGTTTGAAAATTATTTCTGTTAAATAAACGAATTTAGCAAATATTTAGTTTTAATTCGTGAACTGTAATAATGTTTTTTAGTGTTATTAGACATCGGTCACAGAAAGCCGCTTTCCCATTACGTCTTAAGCTAAAGTGCCTTGAACGCCATATGCACTTCGTTCCAAATACTCAAATTAAGAAACTTTCTTTTGAGCTAAAATCCAATTTTAAAATGATTTTCCGGTAAAGTATGTTTTGATGAATTTAAGTTTGCAAATTTTCGTGTATATGATAAACTACAGAAACATGATATTTCGGTCTGTAAATTCGAAACTAAATATGACTGAGTTATTGTTACATTGGCCGAAAATATTATAAAACTTATTAGCTATTATATTAGCGACATTGATCTTTTCTCTAGCAAATGTATAATCCATTTGGTTGTTGCCATGTAATTTAAGCATGTTCCAAAAGAGTGGCTCTTTAAAGGAAAAATATGAAATGATTCAGGGTTTCTTGGCTCCTCATCACATTAGCGTAGCTTCTAGGGTTTCTCCGATACTTCGTAGTTGATTGATTTTTTTTATAAAATGGAATCCTTCAAGCTGAACTGTTTAAAGTAATTGTGAAGTCGTCTTTAGGAAGTTTAGTAGTCATTGCCAGCTAGTTTTACTGAAAGTAAGTTTATATATTTGAAAAATTACTCAATCGAGAAAAGAAAAGTAAACATTAATAATGATAAAAGTTTCAAATTTCCAATTCCCCAAACAAGTAAAAAAAATTGGCAAAATTACAACAAAACTATGTTTTCACCCGAAGTCGAAAAAATCATAAATAATATCTCAAAACTACCAAAGTACCTTAATAGTGATTAATTTAAGAAACATCCTGGCTTGAATTACAGACTTGGTGTTTATTAAATAACATGCGAATCATGTAATCTGATAATAGTTACAAGGCAACTGGGAATCCCGTACGAGTTTACTAGAAAAAGAAGAAAGTAAGGGGAAAGGTAGCTTTCCACTTAACAAAGCTTTCCCAATTTGCTATTTTGGGAGTAGAAAATTAATTTATTATAATTTTTGATTAAATATTTTGGAACCATAAATAAATCTTGCTGAAATTTTCAGCTTTTGGGCTTTGATCTTTTCCTGAATTGAATTTGCTAATGTGAAGTTCTGAAAAAAATGTGTGGGAGAAACGAGTGAGTCTAATATTTCTGTGTTTTATTTGGATAAGGCCCTACATTCCGATTCTAACATGAATTCTTTTCAGAGACCAAAAAATGTGAAGTTATTTTGCGTAATGGACGGAATATTTCCAGATTTGTTTTGAATTCCAGTTCTTTCCAAGTCACATTAGCTTAACTTTCGTTTATCTTGATTCTTCATACACACGTATAAAACAGGATAAAAATGGAATAGGATCCACAGGATTGAACATCCTTTGCCGCGTACCCGTCATGTACTTCACCATCAATACCTTCCGGTCTAAATATTCAGCTTTATTGACATTTGCATTGTGTGAACAACTTAACAGAAATCGGCAAGTTTCAACGTGAATTAAAAACAGTCTTATATTATCTGTGCACATGGATTTTATATAGTAAATAGGGTAGGGTAGCAACAATTCGAGTAATATTTGGCACACGATAATCAGCAACTATTATTATTAATTGAATACGAAGAAGTTCGACTTTTAATTAACTGATTTTATTGACACACAATACACTTTTTAGTGATTCGTTATTCAATGAACACTTCTTATGGCAGAAAATAATATTTGGAGAAAGTTAAATTTTAATCATGCCAATCACAATTTTCTTTTGATTTAGCTAACAACATAATGGTGCCATATCGATTTTATGCAGAAAACCCCACAAAAAGAAGATATGGAAGGCAGCTAACGTTTACCATGACATTATTTTACTTGTGATAAAAAATATGTGCTGGCACAAATTTTAGGAAAGATAGACGTGTCTTTGATAAACTTCTAACCACTTTCTGAAAGGAGAACCTACTATGGTTACAGACATGCTGAACTTGAAAGAGTAAAAGCTGCAATTGAGTAGCGACATCAGTTTCCAGTCTCACTCACGTCAGTCTAATGATCGTAACCAAAATGACGTTTGCTCGAAATATAAGCTTGCTTTAAGTACAAACAGGGAGTTCCAATGTATTCTTCTAGTGACCATGAAAACGACTAAAGGAATAAAGAACGTAATTTATCACCAACCGAAACAACCAAAATTACACGTGAACAAATATTTACGATACTTTACAAGCTCAATACCCATTACACTGAAGAAAGATCTTGAGATCTGCCGTAGAAGGTGGCGATTTACCGTGCACGGCTGGTTCACAATGTTCACGTATCTAGATATTTCGACATTTTCTAAAGCGTCTTTCTTACTAAATCCAAAATTGTCCGGCATTCAGAAAAAAACAATTGTGCTCACTTACGGATTTCGAATATGAGTGAACAAATTGGTTTCCTGTTGGTTAGGAAACAGATGTGTTCATCATCATCATCATCATCATCATCAAATTTGTGGCATCCACTCATGTGAGAGTCGTTCCACTGCACGAAATTCTACAATATCCTTGAGCACAGATCCTGGTACATACGTGTTGCAATCAGAAAAATAGAAATACAGTAATAAAAACATTTTTTTCTAGAAAAAAAAACATGGACTTGAATATTTCGTATTAAATGTCACCAGAATCATTATTACTCTTATAATTTTTCGTAATAGAATTCCTTTCTTGTGTAATTTTTTTCTTAAAGAAATCGTCTTGTTGGTTAATATGTCGTCGTAGTAATCTATCATTAGAGATTTTGATCGATTCTTCATGTTTGTAGGCGTATTATACTAACAGCAAACTTGATATGTTTACCTAACACACGTATTTAAAAGAAATGCCCGAATTTAATATAAGAATTGGTCAAATGCTCACGATCGGTGAAAGTAAAATTCATTTTACTCCCTTATCTACAAGCAAAGCAATTTGTTTAGTGTCCTAAATGTCTGTTTGCATTATTTGAAGTTTGCTGGATTTTTTAACTTTAATACTTTTTCCCTGAAAAGCCTACACATAAATGACAAATTTGCAAGAAAAATAACACCAATGAAAACATTTTTATAATTCATGCTTTTTGAGTGATCTCACGACCAGGCTTGGTTAGAAACTGTGGAAACATCTTTACCACTTGAATTTATTTATTTTATTTACGGTTGATTCTTGGAATTCTCTTACGGCAGGTTTTTGATGTAGGCTTTGGTGATTCATTGGAACTTTTCTAAAGAGAAATGCCACCAAATAGCTGTTGTTTGCTCTTAAGGGAAAGCAATGACCTCACGAAAAGATTTGCTGAAAACAGTTGAACAAATGCAAGGTAGTTGCTTAGAAACTAAACGAAAATATCGAGTTTATAGTCGAATAGTATTTCCCCAGAACTGGATAAGCATTTGACGAGACAGCGTTGCAGAACTTGTTGCGTAAAATAAAAATAGCGTTTTTCAAGCATTCCTTTTACTAAATCATTCATTGAAGAATCCCAGGAATGCTTCCGGTAAACACAACCACCGCATATTGCTTAACTAAGGAGACTATTTCGTGCCAAATTTGATGTTGCTTTTGTGTTTTGCATTAAAACAAATATTGCGTCCATTTTCACATTGAAAACCTTCATCATTTATGAAATCATAAAGTATTCAAGATTTCGAGTATATTGTATTTACATCTGGTTTTCAATATCTATCCACTCAAACATTTTTTTGCTTTGGACTATTTCAGAGTTTTCGTTCATTTTAGTATTTTTTCCTTTGACGTAATTTATCTTACGTGTACATCTCGAAAAGTGTAGTAGTCATCCCCTTCTAGTTCTACTGAAAACCAGATCACAAGATTTTATCAAATTACTCGAGAAGAAAACAAACCGAAAATAGTAATTAATGATTAAACTCTCAAATTTCCAATTATCTAATGAAGTAAACATTTTGACAGAAATTGGGACAAAACATATATTTAAGTTTGCATCTGAAAAAAACAAAAACATGTTTAATGTTAGCACAACGCTACCAAAGTCACCTAAGTAGAAAGTAATTCCAGAAATCTCTAGACTTAAATTACAAACCTCGTGTTTCTTAACTAACTAGCACACCCACTTATTTAATTATAATAACAAGGGTACGAACACTCCTTGATGAGGTTATTAGGATAAAACAGAGTAAGTGAGTAAGGGAAAAACAAGACAAATAGTATAGACTTACTGTAAAATTAAAGGGGTGGGTTTTTTGTTTGGGTAAAGAATATAAACTATGACTTCACAGAGCAAAGTAGAAAAATAACAAAAATGACACAGGAAACAAATTTGTTTTACAGATTGATCGTTTGTAGTACAAAGTAAAACTTTCTTTGAACAAGCTCCCAAAGCGTTGTATTTATTGAAGGGCAAATATTGGTGATTTGAGCAACATTGGTTACAGAATGGCTGAAATTGTCTGAAGTGAAAGCTGCCAAATATCTTGTCAATAAGTAGAGTTGGACAGAGATGTCAAAACAGTAACATTTAACTTCCCTTCGTATAGATGCAATTCCTTAAACGCACTTTTGCTTTCGGCAAAAAGAATGAGCTCGAACTTATTTTTCCAAGCTTACGACAAGAACAAAATCTCTGCACACCTATATCACAAAATTTACCAGAAGGCATCCAGCCAGATTTCATAAAACGTTCAAATTTGCACACATACTTAGTATTATCAAGACTGGAAAAATTATAGCTCGTCATCTTGTTCTTTCTGCTTTCACTATAATAATCCACTACGTTCTAGTTGAAATTTGACTTATGTATACAACAAATTTAGCTTGAAGTAATGATGATAATGAATCATATGCTAATTCTTATAAATTGTGTACTAATACATCTCTTCATTTTAGTTTCTATATTTCTTCGGAATTGCCATTTTCTCTGGATATTTTTTTCCAAAGCTGTGTATACAAAGCAAGCTAATACAACACCTTTCTTTTCGCACTAACACAATTTTGAAAATAAAATCTGATGCATAAGTAAATTAATATAGATACAATGCATTGTCTTCTTTCTCCGCCCGAACTTCATTCTGCCAAAAACAAAAACGCAGAAACGTTCAAAAGATTGAATACAATTTTAGCTTGGGAGTAAAGTCTGTTTCCCAATGAGTGCTTAAAAAGACATAGTTCAAAAAAAACTGAAATCCAATATTTCGAATAAGAAGATATGTTGCCTAAATCGAATTTGTAGTAAGGAAGAAGCCAATGCCATCTTGTGTGGTATCCTTGAAAATACGAGATTCCAACGTCTCTTTTAACAGCTTTGTATTGCCTATGCTTTTATCTTCTCAAAAGCAACAAGGAAAACTTTGTACGAACAGAAAAGTTATTTTAGCAACAAAAATAGATGTTTTTCTATTTTGTCATAGAACCTGTGTTTTACCTGTTTTCTATACATTGTTGTTTACGGAAAAACAGCTATCAATGACCTAAATCACCTTTTCTACCTTTGTGCTTTAGTTGTTCAAAATTTTAACGACAGGAAGTGTTGACTGCTTTGATGCTACTAGTGTGATATACTTTTTGATATTTGACATTGCATGTACAGTCTTTGGTCTAGTGTATTTTTTTCTACTAGAATCACTACACAGACTACTTTTTATTATTTTTTTCACATATGAATATGTTGACTAACCGATTATATTACTACAACGATATTCGGAAATCCCTCTTCAGTCAAAAACATCATTAAAAACATCCTTTCGTCATCTTTTTTGACACCAGCTTGCTTCCTTTCAGTTTTTGAAAGCTTACAACTTTTACGCACTAAAAGGTACTGACATCTAATGATATCGTTATTATGATAATGTGCATATATTCACATATTTAAAGTAACAAAGCAACATGTTATAACAAGTAAACATACAAGTATGCTCCTTCACTTTTACATTACATCTGTGGAAAACGAAAAGGACGTCCACAAACGAAATCTGGTTCAGTTGCTCTCGAGCATTGAAACGGATAGTTTCCTTCTGGAAAATAGTATTTCTAATTCTCACTTTTACAAGAGAAAAAACACTGAAGTATTATCTAGTTCAGTTTGCATTTAAAAAAATCTGTTTCTTTCTTTTCTCCTACATTTCTGTACCTCTGCTCTTGAAAATCAAAGTTTAATTATTACTAAAAAGCAAAATAGGCCATCAATAAGTTTAATTTATTCGAACTAATGGATTCACAATTCAAAATAGGAGATTTCCTGAACTATCGGGATAACTTTAACCATTCCATACTTTCTGCTGCAAATGAATCCATTTATTCTGACAGCGATCAAAATAAGTCCTACGATGCCCCCAAACAAAATTTAAATTTAGTAATTACGTTTTGTGCTATTGCTTTACTCATTGTTCTGATAAATTGTAGAGTTTTTAAAGTCGTTACAACAGAAGCTCAACAAACGAACAGGTAATGTGTAAATTTATTCACTAAATGTATTCCGTTAATTTATTGTGTTAAAAATTCTTGAAATTGATTAATTATTAATTGTTTAGGTCTGTGAACTTTTTTGTTGCTCATCTCTCGTTCCTTGCAATTGGCTTCACCTGTGTGGTTTTCATCTATGTAATGGAAAAGTCAAATATATTCAGTTTGACTGCACCAGGACTTTGTGAAATTCTTTCTTTTCTGCGAAGTAAGTTTATCTGTTCATTAGAATAAATCATATAAATAAATGTTATGTATGTATAACCATAACAAGGTATTATGTTATATTTTCAGATACAATATTAAGTTTATTTCCACTCAACTCCATGGCAATTACGTATGTTCGAATAAGGTGTTCCACAAGCAATATGAGCAAAGCTTCCCTTTCTCTTGCTCTCCTCCTTATTTGGATAGTAGCCACAATTGGAAGTTTACCATCAATCTTCATGGTAAAATACACAAAGGATTCTAGTACCCAACTGGAAAAATGCAAACAGGTAATAAATTCATCTTTGGTCAATATTGGGAGTTACATTCGGTCAACTTGTGGCTCCAACGTGATTTATGGGATGAATGAAACTTTTGGAAAAAGGAATGGTAACTTTTCTCCATCAATTACCTGAGATTTGGCAGCTTTGAATCAACATCTTGCAATGTGATTTGAACTACTATGTTTGACCTTGAACAGCTTCTTAAGTTTCTTTTTTCAGTATGCAGGATTTTAGTAGTAGTAGTAAGCCTCAGAGAAAGTAGTTAAATATTTTTTCACGTTGCATATACGTACATGCTGAGCTTGGACCATTGCTGCCAGAATAACTTTTAAAATTAGCTGACATTAAACTTCCAAGAGGATTGATAGTAGTACACAATTCAATTTGGTTTGTGACATTGCTCCAGAAACTTGCAGAAAATGTTATTAAAAAGTCCACAATGAAAAAAACTTCAAAGTAGTCGAAAAGAAACTAATGTGCAGTTTAGTTTTGAGCCCTTTGATGCTAATATTAAACCGCACTCTTATTCTTATTTCATACCTTGCTATTTACTTAGAAGTCTAATATTGAAACTTATGTGTTGATAGTATGAACATGATTTGTGTACGACTATGCATTTTATGCCATCATTGAAATGATTTACATATTCGACAAATGTATTCGACAGTTGAGTTTTCTGACTACAAAACCAAAATCATTTCGAAATTTCCCCCTACAACTCTGTGTCTGTTTATTTAGATTTTCCGACAACATGGTCAATCTCAAGCAGAAATTGCTTTCACTTTCAACTTTCACTTTTATTTCAGATACCTCTTCTTGGTACGTTCGAAGCCACTCTGGCATATGAAATCTTTCGATTTGTCGTGTACCACTTTCTTGTCTGCTTTTACATGACATATGGTAAGAAAACATGGCATATTTTGAATAAGTATAATTCCTTTTTGTCATATGTATCATTAAATAATATTATCTGAACTTTCTACAGCCATGATCCAAATTCGGGCACGAATTCGATATTTGTACATTCTTAAGGTAAAGTATTAAATATATTTAAATGAAAATCAAATATACTTGAACAATGTCTTTGTGTGGTGTTATGAATTATTTGTACTATTTTCCAGCCCATTCCAAACAAGATGAAAAGACGAGTACAAAGAGTTCGATTTGTGTACCTGCATTCCATTGTTTTCATACTGATTTGGCTTCCCACTGGTCTTGGATTGGGTTTATACAAACTTCGAACTCGGATAGAGTGGATGGCGGACTATATCAATGTATACATAACCGCTATAGTCGTTCTATGCAGTTCACTCTTTTTTCTAAGCCCACTTGTTTACGTGTTCTTACATGAGGAAACGTCAACAGTAATCTGCAAAGGATTGGGATTGCCTGGAAACACCTGTCTGAGAAACGGAATAAGGGAAAATGCAGATACAAATGTGCAAATGGAAATTTCTTGTCAGAACAATCTTAAGACGTATAGAAAAAGTGAAAGCAAATATAAGAAAAAAGTTACAAGAAATGTGTTACATGAATTTACCACCGACATGAGCCGAATTTCAACTGTGGCGTTGAGTGAGATGTCTAACAGGTCAATAAAATCATATAAAAATGTAAATTTTCAAAGTTTGAGACATGCATATTCTAAAAAGATTCCAACACCTTCAAACAAATCCCAAACTTGTGCAGTAGAAACTTATGTCACCAAAAAACCAAATATGGATGTAAATGAAGAGCCATGTAAGCAAGTTAAGGAAACATTGGTTTGATTTGGCCAAGCAAAACTCTGAGTGGGAATTTAGATTACCTGATAGAGAAATCTAATGTTATTGAAAAATATACGTAGGTCACTATTGAAATTAATTATGTTCTAAAACATTTTGTCAGAAAAAGTTTGAAAGCTATTTCAAATAGCATAATAAATCCAGTTAAAGTTATATATATATTTTTTCCTTAACGTAATACTATTGTATATATATACATATATGTTTTGTATTGCATGAGAAATATAAATATTTTCTTCTTTTAAATGAGTTTGAGGAAGAGATATTGCATAAGAATTAAATATTACGCTCCATTGCTAGGTTTTTTATTTTACGATTCTTCTATTGTGAAACTAGTATTAATATTACACAGCTACAAGTAAATATTCATCGAAGCTGCTTAGTTTTAATTAAATGGCCTAATGTTTTCAGGGTGGTATGAATTACACAATGCTACTGGCATGTTATGAAACTATGTTTTGAACAACAGATCTCTAATAAAATTTACTGTTTATACTACAAATAAACTTTTAATCTCCTAAGCTAACATTTCATACAAAAACAAAACGTACGTTTTGGGAAAATCATCATAAATAACTAGTTAAATAATTCTATGTCATGCTATGATTACATGATAAATAAATATACATAACCCGTTTTGCAGTTATATGTATAACTGCCGAGACATCTTCAACAATGTTAAAATGAAAGAAAGATAAAAGCAAAATTATAATTTGAATGCATATCTTCAACCGAAACAAAACACAACTTGAATTCTAAATATTTTGATGCAATCAGCATATAAATTTGAGTCAAGAAGAAAATTTATTTACTCACTGTTTACTTTGTTAGATTATTCTTGCAAGCAATGGTATTACTACGTAGTATTTTAACAAACTCGCGAATTCCCAAATACATTACACAGCCCCTCTAGCTTTATTTTTCTAACTAAAGTACCATTGCCGTTTTAATTGTATGCCACATATAAAATTCTAAGGGAAAAGATTTGAAACAACAGTATTCATCCTACTTAAAAATGAAATGATACATCTTAATATGGTACATTGGTACTAAAATGATGTACATTTCAGTAATATTATTACATTTGTTTATTTTCAGACATTATGCTGACGGATAAAGGAAGGAAGATATTTTTGATACATCTAATAAATTTTATTTGAAAAGTAACCAAAATCACAAACAAATTTATTTTCTATTTCAACAGGAAACAGAAGTAACAGGAAAAAACTTCAATCCAATCGAGATTGTTTACTGTAACATTTAATGAGCCCTATCACAAACACAAACAACACTAGCACAATAAACGCTTACATTGCAATTTATTACAGATATTATTACGGTCTATAAAATAAGCTGTTAACCTTCACTGGCAAGACAGAGAAAGCTTTGAGTCAATACTTCAACAAGAAAACTGCACTCGTGAGTAAATTCATACGTTATCTAGGCGTATACATGTTAAAGCCTTACCCAACTATAATAAAACCCAGATCCCAAACTATTCTTTGCTCAGTGGCACTGTCAACGTAGAACGGTTCACATCTTTTGAACAATATTCAAGTTTTTATTACCAATTATGTTTTCAACAATACGTTGTTACTATAAAACTCTATATCCAAGACAGGAAGAAAACTAGTAAAAAAATATATACCCTAAGGTAAAATTTAAATTTTGGTAGCACAAAAATGCAAGGATAGTACCAACGTTCCATATTATGCTGCTGGAAATGGGTCATAGACTATTTCATCAAATGAAAATGACACTTCACATTAAATATTTACTATTTGATAATAGCATTCTTCATAACAATAATTGTCCTCAGAGTTCTATACGACTTGCCCTGAGGTAGACAGGAGAAAGTTATGTGTTTATCTGAATCTTTAGGGTTTTTTGGTAACCTTAAATACAAGCTGTGGCTAAGCTGTAAAAGGATTTGTATTTGAAGTAATGGTCTTCCAACATGTTTATAGCCCATTTGTCTGGAACCGCAAGTAGATTAATTCTGAATGGCTTGTTTACAGGCTGGAGAAGCCCAGTAGTAAATATATCGGTATCTAGACGTTTTGAACTTTTTTCATTGATATGATGAAATATTCCTTCTATTTCCTTTCAATCAGTTTGTTTGACGAAATACATAAAGGATGGGAATACAAAACAGGAAAAGTACAAGCAGGTAGTTTGGGAAAATGTATTTTTAGCCTGGTTCTTGGACTATGCTTCTTTATTTAACTTCAAACGAGAAATACATATGTATAGCCTGATGAATTTTAAGGAAAACTTCACATTAATTATAAAGGGTTCCAATGACGGTTTTTTATTGCTTTTGTGTTTTGAACATTACTCAGTTACATGATCACCTGAGGGTCGCTTATATGTTAAAGTGTATTAGTCTACAAAGACAGCAGGGTTTACAGCTGGATTGTCTTATTTTGTTCTGATATCCTAAAGGAACACAAAGTTGTCAAAAAGAAAGTTTTCTTGAAATTAAATACGACACAGAGAAAGTTTGGATGGAAACTATGATATAGATATGAAAGCTCTATGGTGTATTTTAAAGTTTGAGATGTTGAAATACATAATTAGGTTTGCACATAATAAAAAACCATTAGCCATTGTATTCGTCCTTTTTTGTCTTAAATTTTATTTCGCACAGCGTACACTCACATGTCATGAGCTTGCTTCGTGCAAATCATCTTCCACGTAAACATTAGTCATTTCACTTAAAAAGAGTCACAACACATGAATAATACTATGTTAAGCAAACATATATAGACGGTGAACATTTCCCCACCAATTAAATTCAAAGTCTAAAAAGGACAAAATACGGAGCTTTATGTACATACATAACTGCCTATTTAGAAAACCCATTAGGTGAGTACTTTCACTTCATAAATATCTGCAAGGCCTATTTATGCATGTGTTGTTTTTATTTTGCTTCAAAGTTGTACTTATTCATGTGTACCGAGAGGTTTTGTTGTTGCTTTGCTTCCAGAATATTTATTTTTCTATTTATATACGACATGCTTTTTTTACAATAAATTATCTTATGTATGCAAAGATGTGCTATACTAAGATGATAAAAAGTTTTTTTTACAATAGTATAGCTCTGCCGGAGATTCACTCCATTTTCCTACAAACCAATTAGCTCAATTTACCCACATAAACATAATAGACTCTCTCAAGGTTTCCGTACTCTCAGAAAAACTTGAGCACAGACTTGTGCCTTTCTTTTTGTTAGGGTATATTGGCTTTCACTTAGTTTTTACCTAGTAATGTTGAGAATAAATGAAAAAATATAAATATTCATAATTACGCTTTCTGGGAAAGTTTTTCATGTTTTCCTCTTTTCATATTTTTGCATGTGAATGGAATCAGACTAGTTTTATGAGTGGGTGTACGCGGGCTTGTTGAACTACCGTTGGTTGAACAAAGAAAGTCCATAAATATGAGTTTAAAAAACTAATTGTTTATTCATTAGTTTTAAATACTAACTAAAATATAGTTCATCCATAAATCAATATTCCTTTTTTTGCCTTGACATTATTTTCAAATGACTTTCTATTACATTCAATGTCATTATTTAACTCGTTCTGACCTTGAGCAGATATAATTTTTCGCGTTGAAGTGGCCAAAATAAGTTTAAACTGTTGTAATGCTGACAATACGAAAGCAAGCATATTAGTATTTTCACTCAAGTAGTCTCGAAAGCAAAGCAGAGTAATCTTCTTCAACGAGCAAGTAATTAAATGTATAATTGCTTTCAAGAACAATGGGAGCCGATAATATGTCAGAAAGAACCCTTGCACTGTTACTTCTTGTCGAAAAATCATAACCGAAATCTACTTGTCGAAAAAAAATGTCTTGTCGAATTTCCATTAGACGAATTTGGTTTACTAGTCGAATTTTGCACTTTAGTCGAAATTTCTCATAACATTCAAATGTTCACTTGACCTGAAAAGAATTGTTGGACAGTTTCATTTCTCAGAAGCATGTAGACGTTGGCACGAGACACAGTTTTTGTCATGGTCACAACAAATTAGAGAGCAGGTTCCTTAACTTGACTCATACTCATAACGAAATAGATTTGCGGGATTTAATTGCTGGGATATCATTTGATATGTTATGCTTAAGAGGCTTCCAAAAAGGTGTTAGGAATAGGCATGAAGTGATTAAGGCACATTTAAGTTACTCTGAAACGGAATATGTAGATAGTAAAAAATATCAACTCAAGTTTTGTCTGTTCCACACGGTCTAGTAAAAA
>JAQFZH010001651.1:0-20079 GCA_034695485.1 Entomobrya nivalis
CACACGCAAAGTATTTTTGTTTGAATTGCAGAAACACACAAAATACTCATTTTCAAATTCTGGTTTTCTTGTGAAAAAAATTACTGTAGTCATAAAATGATGTTTTGGAATTCACAAAAATTATTATCTTTTGTCAAATTAGCAACACCAAATGATTATTATTGCCAGTTGTTAATGTTAATTGAGTGTAATTAAATATCTTACGGTTTGGGTCGCTGTCTAATTGGATTCCTTCGGAGTGCTAGTGGATGGTTAACAAATGCAGTGGTAAATGCCAAAACGGCAAAGATGATGATTGCAAGGTAAGATGACACTCTCACGAAGCTCATCTTCATTGTTCACAAGTACCTTTTAAAGTTCCACTATAAATCTAGCAAAAAAAGGTACTAAAACACTTTATAAAAATTTTCAAGGAGGTCGTTTTGTTTACGTCGACCTTCGCGTTGGCGTCCCTTGAAGGGATAACTATGATGAAGATGACATATGAGTGAGTGTGAAGAAGAAGCACTCGTATAAAATATTTTACTGTTTGCAGTCACTGCTAATCTGCCACCATGAAAAATATTTTCGGGACTGGTGCCAAGTCAAGTAAAAAATGAGAAGAAGATGAGAAGCCTCGTTACTTCTTTGGATGCTGCACTACCAAAAGACAATCAAACAATCACTAAAAGTACAAAAAGCAAATTGATGCCACGTTTTTTACAATTCAAATTTTCACAAGAGATGCATATCTCTCGGCTCGTTTATTGTTTTGTATTTTTTAGTATGTTTTGATTGTTTTCGCGTTACGCACAGATCAAATAACAGTCAGTCAGTGAGTGACTAAAGTAAAGGAGCAAGGGCGAAGGAACCTTCTTCATTTGACACCATCGAAGAGCACAATGCTACCAAGTCATAATAAAAATGCAGAGCTATCGGTCAGTCAACATTGTTAACTTAAGCAAAACAATATGATATCGCCGAAGAGTAATAATGTCGTTCAGTTTGGTGGCACCATTGTTGTGATTTGAAATGTCGTCGAATACGCTTCTTTAGTGAAATAGCCAAGCTAAAGGAAGCTGAAGAGAAAAAAAGAAGAACCAGGAACAACGCCAAAAAATTTACTAGTAAAGTCATCAAACAAAGTCATCGCCATCATAATCAGCAGCAGCGTCGTTGTCGGTAAGCACGTTGCCTCTCTGCAAGAAGCGGTTATCGCTTCCCTTGTTTTTGGCAATTGACAAGGACGGACTTTGACTTTACTTGTAATTTAAATTTGTTATGCATTGCATGCCTCTTTGCATATATATTTTTTTAAACGTGCATTATTTCAATTTCAACAATAACCATCATATCAAATCACCACCACCATTATCATTTATTATTGCGGTAATACCTAAAATATGAAAAACAAGAGTGCAAAAATGCATTGCATTTCATTATGATTATGGTTATCATGAAAAGGCATCGTGTAATAAGTGCACTATATGGACAGAGATATATACACAAAAAAATTGGTCGATGAGAATGATGATGATGACGAGATGAGATATTATAATATTTCTTGTGCTGAGATTGTATTTTGTTGTCGAATTGTTATTACTTAAAAAAGATTGTTTTGGCAAGGGCACATGACATTTTGTGAAAGCAAATCCGCTCAATAGTCCTTTCGCACTGTTTTGCATGGCAGAGGAGTAGTGGCTGCAGAAGAGAGATGGATTAGCTTTTTTTTTCTCGTGTGCAAAAAAATGTTTAATGATAACATGGTAATATTATTATCATGATTATTGAATATTGCGTTACGTTTTCTAATGTCAAAGCCATCATGCATCAGAAGAGAGGAGATGATGAGGAATAACATGCAGTATGTCAAAAGGAAATACGGAAGGAAACCGGTTCTCTTTTCTTCTCTGATGCATTTTCAGAAGAATGATCATCGTCGAAATGAAAAGTGGTTTTGTGTGCTGCTATTCATTACAATCATTATTATGGTCATAAGATCCATTAACTATTACGGCGATACTCTACGACTACTAGAGATGATCACGATAAATATGATATGACGATAATGCTGGTTAGAGAATCACGATCGTTTTTATTTTAAAACGAATTTGTTTTTGTCAGTGCACAAATTGATGCAGGACGAGTGCAGAAGCGATTTAGACGCCAATGAGCAAGTTGCTTTGTAAACAGAAGTGTAAAAAAGTCACGCTCTTAAGGCTCACATTTTTTTTGAAATATTTTTGAAATACATTTTAGTGAGGGGTCCTTCATTCATTATGCAACTGATTATTTTATTACTGAGGTGAATATCAATATAAAAATGTTTTGATTTTTGTAAGCATATGAAGGAACCCAATTCATTTTTGATTGATCAAACCATCTTCTAATCACGATAACCGTGCATTCCACCGCAACGCTAGGTAAAAAAAAATGACAAAAAGTTCAGGATTTAAATGCACGATCTATCAGTCTTTGAGAAATTAAAAGACTATCAGTGTACCTGTTCCTTCCGCAACTAAAGGGAAATCATTTTTTTTATGATTGAGCATACATACATTACATAGATGCTATAAAAGGACCGGGTCAACTCCCCCGACCAAGTCACACTATTAATTTATCCTGATCATGTGTACAGTAGACTGGTTGCAGGCAGGTCACGTAATAACGACATGATATTTACAAGAAATTGTGATACCATAACAAGACAGTGTAATGTAATACACAACAATGAGTAGCATACATACATAAATATATGCAAATTGTTGTACATAAAATGCTCATTGTTTTTTTACTGTTGTTACTATTATTATTACATGGCTATTATTACTGCATTCATTCATCTTTTTTAATGAAGGAGATGCGATTATTATTACGTGATTGAGTATGTTTGCTTTTTAATTTTTGGTGTCTGTTCAAAAAAAATCTCTTTTGTGCTTGAGCAAAAAAAACGAAGGTGTTTCCCTTTTCGCTCGAGGAGAGGAATTAAAATGAAAGGGGAGTGGAGTTAAGTGGAAATGATGCAGTTTTTTAATGAAAAGATTTCACCAAGAAACATTTTTTTTATCGCTTGGCCATCAAAATCTCAAGTAATTTACCATTTTTGAATTTTGACAATTTCCGTGTGCATATACAGTGTATGTACATTGTACATTATCTTCAATACACTTTTCCCGCAAGGCTTGGCTCTCTGAAGGAAAGTTTGCACGTGACGTTTAATGTTTAAGTCTACGAGCAAAAAAAAATACGAGATTTTCTGTTATGAAATCGATAACGAAACAGTTTTGATGGGCAAAAATTGTGTAACTTTAAAAAAAGGAAAAGTAAGGCAGTGGTGGTCAGTCGCATTTTGGTATAGTTTATTAAGGTTGACCTATGACTTGCTCGCATGGCAATGAAAATAATAAATTGTCTGTCCATGTCACTATTTTATAGATATGACGACGTCGGCGGTAGTCATGATTACTATATAATGAGGCGGATGTCTGGGCAGCTACTAGATGATTGCGTTTTCTCTCTGTGTGATGATGATCATGATGACATGACATGAAAACATGAAAAAAATAAAACGATAAAATGTTTGAAAAAGTAGCACTTTTTGACAACTCGATCGAATCAAATACACCAGACCAGAAGACTTTGATTTTTTTTGTTTTGCATGTCATTAGCAATTGAAATATTTTTTTATGTAACAAAAAAATGCTGATTACGAAATTAAAGTTATGTATTTTATGGGATTGTTGTGGGAGGATAAGGAAGGAAAAATGTATTAGAAAAAAAAGTTTCACTTTTTATTGAGTTCTTGTTATATAACATCTTGTACAGTGATTAATTAAGTGATAAAATAGTCCTTTTTATGGTTAATTTATGGAGGCAGGAAACAAAATTGCAAGAAAAGGGTTTCATTCATTCATTCAATCAGAGAAATGCTAATAAGCAATAAATAAAGCTTGTAAAATTGAAAGATGGATGGAGATAAAGAACTAGTATAGGCATAGCCGTAGCCAGTGCCCAAAAGCAAAACCACACACCACGTGTGCAAAATAAAAGGTTCCTTCTTTTGGTATAGCATTAGCATTTGATACTGAATATATTATATCAATTAAATCTCTGTGTGGGGATGGATTGCAAAAGAAAGATGCTGCAATGTTTGGTTTGAGTTGAGTTTAGTAAAAAATCAAAGGTTTTTTAGGTACAATTTTTTTTGATAACAATGTATCGACATGGCTAATGTAAATAAAACAGGTATTCTGGTATGTGAGCTGAAGGGAATGCTTGGATAAATTCAGATTTTTCAGAGCTTTTTTACTTTTGAGCTGCGAAGCAAGTGCCATTTTTACGCGTGTGACATTGGAAATTGGAATCAGTAGGTTTCGTTTAACTGGAATATATGTTTGATGAATAGATAAAGAAAGAAAACAAAGTTTAATAAAAATTTATGCAATAATTTATTCGAATTTTGCATGCAAAACTTCAAATTTAGCAATTCCACATAGCCATACCATTTAACCCAATTTAGTACCACATTGCCCCAAAACTAAACATTTCTTGAGAATTGCATCATTTGATGAGTAGTTATAACTGACATGTGATCAAAAAATATGTAATCATCATTTCTATTTATAAAAGTACTTTTAAAATATAGCCACTTAATATTTGAAATCGATTATTTCTTGGTTTGCATTACGCTGTCATCATTACATAATCTAAACCAATCAATTAGTTGCATTCATCATAATTAAACGCGTGATTTTGGCATGGTGTAAAATTGAATTGTACTTTGTATAGTAAATACAACGTAATAAGTTAACCTATAAAGTGGATATTGTATGGAAATCTCTCGCTTTATCAGTATTTGTTCAATTTGCTGACGTTGATACAATATCAACTATACAGATGTGATGTGCGTGTGTGACAAGTGTGTGCAATATTCAGGGTATTTCACATGCTTTACGTCCAATTATCCGTCAATCGGTTTCTAGTTGCAGATCACCGAAATTCCCCAAATGAAGATCATGATCATTGTTTAATGATAAGCAATTAGGGGATTTAGGAGAGACGTATTGTCACTGGAATGTCCAGACCTGGATGATAAGAGTTATATGCATGGTCTCCTAAATTAATTCAATACCTTATTGTTAATTTTTATCTACATTTAATCTGTCACTTTTAATGTTGATTGTATACTTTTTAATTCCTAATCTTTCCTCGGGGAGTATAAAAAGGGTCACCGAAATGCCAAATTTCAACCCATATCTCCCAGACTGTCTACTGGAACTCACCTGAGCCAAATCACTTCAAAACCAAATCAAAAATGAAGACTGCCATTTTAGTCCTCTTGGCTATTGGAGCCGCCACCGGTAAGGGATAAAAAAAAATGATTTCTCTAAAACAACTCTCAAATAAATTCTTCATATGCAATTTTTTTCAATTTTCTAAATTTGTTCAATTCCAGCTTTGCCCCGGTACCACAAATCCATCCCAGAGAGGATTGTTGGTGGATCCCAGGCAACCAAGGGTGAGTTCCCTCACATTGTCCAAATCAAGCGTAGTGGAGGACAGTACTGCGGAGCTTCCCTTGTTAACGCCAACTACATCGTGACTGCTGCTCATTGCGCCGTAAGCCTTCTAGAAATTTATTTTCAAATTGCATGAAGAAATCACACATATATATACTATTCCTCCAAAAATTGATTTAATTTGTATTTATCGTTAATTAATATGAACAGGTGGCCTCTGTTTCTGGATACACCCTTGTCGCTGGAGAACACAATCTTAACAGCAATGAAGGTACTGAACAATCCCGTACCGTTTCCCAAATCACCGTTCATCCCAACTACAACGCAAACACAATGGCCAACGATGTTGCCGTTATGCGTGTCAGCTCTCCATTCACCCTCAACAGCAATGTTGCTGCTGTCAACCTTCCCAGCGCCTCCTTCAGTCCTGCTAGCCAACTTACCGTTGCTGGTTGGGGAACTCTTTCATCTGGAGGAAATCTTCCTACCATTCTCATGAAGGTCACCGTTCCATTGGTCTCTGCTGCCACTTGCCGCAATGCATACGGAAGTCAGATTACAACTTCAATGTTGTGCGCTGGAACCGCAGGAAAGGACTCTTGCCAAGGAGACTCTGGTGGTCCATTGATGAGCGGAAGCACTTTGGTTAGTATCAATGATATATAAATTATACCTATATACATATCATATATACATAGATGATAGAGGTTTATATATCAATATTTCCCCTCTCCCCTAGGCTGGTATTGTTAGCTGGGGTTATGGATGTGCTGCTGCTGGATACCCGGGAGTATACACAAATGTCGCTTCATTTAGCAGCTGGATCGGAAATCAAACTCGCTAATTTTTTCAAATCAATCTCGGATATAATTAAGTCAAGAAAGCAAATTTTGAATAAATGGAAGTAAATTTCTATTTTTAAAAGCAAATTACACGTTTGGGAAAGTTTATTAGAATTTCGTACGATTTATTTATGGCTTAAAGTAAATATTAATTTCATAAATACGGGCATTTTTCAAGAATTAAAAAAATGGCAAGAAACCAATTTTTTCTTGCATTTACGCGAATAGGGAGGGATGCATTTTATACATTATCATGATGATAAATGATGAAGCATAAAAACATTACAAACCAATCCAAGAAAAGCAGCAAAGTTTTGTATACATATACTTGCCATGCCACCATAATTCATTTTAATTACATAACGTTTATGAATAATTGTTATGATTTAGAATTCGAACTGTCTACTATTATGCAGTTCAAGTTCAAGGCTTACAAAATATAATAAAATAGCATGAAATTTCCCAAAACATTTAGGGTACGTACAATGGTCACTTTCCCATTGTGCTGGAGTTTTATTTTTAAGTTGTGTAATTAAATCAACATACATTGTGTCGAAACAAACTAAAAATCCAGCTTTTGTGGAACCATTTGAATGTTTTTCTCTAAAATTCAGCAATTTTGTAATCTCAGATAGACAATTATTTTGGAGCAAAGCTTATGCCTTTGTCCAGTCCAGATTGTCTTGAAAACAGCAGAAGAAAAGAATGAGTTTAATTAGTTCTAAAATGCTTTTTTGTTCTCATGGACTTTTTATAATCTTTCCACACGCCTGTTTGCATACGTACTCAGCCATCACAACAAGTTTGTATGTGTACTCATATTCATATATGTAACTTACGTCAGTATTCGATTTTATTTTTTTAACACTGGTTAAAGTTTCCCATTCTCCTATTCTCATTTTTCATTGACTATTGACTACATATTGACTACATTTTAACCAGAAATTGGACAATAAAGAAAGCCTGTTTTTGCACATAAGTATATTTACCTCATATTTCGAAAATATTGTGCTACTGGACCCGATAGTCCAAATTATTATAATGAATTTAATAATAACTCTCACGATTTTTGTTCGCGTTCACATAATAGCCTCATCGCCTCGTGAATCTAAAAAACAAGTTATGTCTCAAGATGATAATTATTCTAGCAGGGAAACTTATTATTGTCCTTTCTCACCAAGGAGTACCAGAGCTTTTTTGAAACATCTAAATTTCACCCCAGTAATATTTCAATAGATCTAATTTTTAACAAGAATAATTTTCGGGGCTAATAAAACTGCTTTATTTCAAATTTTAAAAAAATTGCCGAAATTTTAAAATTTCGACAATGAAGTACGAAAACATAATTTTTAATAGATTTACAAGTTTGCTGGATCCATCAATCTTCACACAGCTTACACTTTTTTTTCTGGTATCATTGGTATCCTTTTTAATTTTACGGAAAATCTTTCCAAGTTTATCAAAACGATTTGACACACAAAAATGCAGCAAAAGTTTTCGAGGATTGGAAACAATTCCAACTGCGAGACCCTTATACCCCACCAGGTTCATTGGAAACATGCCGCTTTTGCTACCACTTCCCGAAACACTGAACAATATAGAACGACTTTCAAAAGAACATGGTGATGTTTTCAAGTTCATTGGACTAAATCAAACATTCGTAATATTACTCAGTGGTCCACTTGTGCAATCTCTTTTGAAGTCAACTGATTACGGACATGTTGTTAAGGAGCCAATAGTCTATGACCCCATGAAACCGTTTATCAACAATGGGGTGCTGGTCTCCAGAGGATCCTTTTGGAAGGGGCAACGCAAGATTCTTATGAGGACACAGAGTTTCTCTTCTCTCAAAGCTTACATGAAGATGCTAAACAAGCATTCGAAAGAACTGGTCAATGAGCTTCATAGATTATTTGATGACAGAGCGCCACATCAAATCAGTGCGTCAATCAGTACTGCGTTCTTGAAAATTATTAGTGGTAAGAAGCTGAAGGAAATATTGAACAAATATATTATTTTATAAGGTATATCTCACTGTAAATGTAATTTGATTTCCAGAAATGATCACTGGATATGAGGTTGAAAGTTCAGAGGAATTTGTTGAGTACCATCGTAACTTTGAGATGTGCGTAAGCATTTTAAAAGTCGAAATGATGGTAACTTGCGAACTGATGGTAACAAAACATTGATTTCTTAGATGGCAAGAATGTCTGATGAAAAGAATCGTGCATCCTCCTTTGTTCTTCAATTTTATTTGGAACCTCCATCCATTGTCACGCAGAAATGCCAGGGCTGTGAAGGCATTGTCTGCATTTGCCAAGAGGGTTAGCCGAAAATATTGTGTTATTAATTTTCGAAATGGAAAAACTGAAGCTACGAATTATAAACGGATTGCTCTTGTATTCTAAAAACTTAGAGGATTGGAGAGCACAGATTAAGACGGGGTAACCCTTCAACTTCAAACTCACCCCCACCATTTCGAAGTGTTCTTGATGAGCTGATTGACGAAGGTGTAGAGGACAACCAGATAGTGGACGAAGTCAACACAATGATGTTTGGGGTAATTAAAATAACTATGTTATGCATGTGAAAGTTCTTATTGAATCTGTTGACAAATCATGAAATCATACTTGTGATTTTAGGGACATGAAACTGGATCATCAGCCATTCATTTTTTCTGCTACGCCATGGCTCACAATCCTGAAATTCAACAAACTTGCCAAAAGGAAATCGACCAATTATTTCACCAACACCAAGATGGAGATTTGCCTTTCGAGTATGTGCAAGGCGAACTAAAATATTTGGAACGCTGTATCCTGGAAACACTGCGCCTTTATCCACCCGTTTTTGTATTCATCCGAAGGTTATCCACTCCGTTAGATCTCGAGCGTCACGGGGAAACAATTCGATTACCTGCGGACACTTCCGTTGTTGTACTTCCATATTTTATTCATAGAAAAGAGCACTATTACCCGGATCCCTATAAATTCGATCCGGACAGATTTTTACCAGAAGAACAAGTCAAGAGACATGCCTATTCTTATCTTCCCTTCTCGGCTGGTAACAGAAATTGCCTTGGCTTGAAATTCGCAATGTTGGAAATGAAGACCATTGCGGCATACATTCTGCGAAATTTCGATATAAGCAGTACGGATAAAATGGGTGATATTCCATTGCTACCATTTACTACATTGGCACCCCAACGGGATTATATGTTCAGTTTCAAACCAAGATTGGATAAATAAACTAGCCATTCGTATTAACGTACAAGAAGCTGTAAGTCAATTCTAAAGTGAAAGTGTAAAGCAAAGAGCGTAAAGTAATAAAACATTTCATTGTATCTAATGAGCATTCGGTCATTTGAAGTAATTTCAGCTTACAACATTTCATCTAAAAAAAAATCATCTGTACAAATGAATAGCTGCGTGGTAATATAAAAGCCGCATGTAGAATATTTTTCATCAATTTAAATTACGATTCAGTTGGAAACTTTCTTGAATCTGCTTCATTTCCCGAACGAAGCCATTTTACAATTACAAATCAAAGCAAATTTTTCTTCCTGGCTTAACTAACCAATTTTGTATTTTTTTAAAACTTAGAATACACAGTAATAATCCGGCATCGCTTTTCGTTGTCTGGCTTGAAATCAGACAAAAAATATTGAGAATAATTAGATGTGAATTGTTTAGATTGCTAAACTGCGGTTTAGTTCCCATGAAGACATGCTATTTGAAGATTGCAAATTGCAACTCGGCATCTAGAATTTAAACAAGGCTTGCGACCGTCATTTGCTCCATACAGCAACTTGACTTATATTTTTGCGTACAATGATGAAATTTTTACATTTCTCATTAGCTATTTTATGCAGGCATTATATTCGACAGACTAATGATAAACACTTTACACGGACTTAATTCACTAATTTTGATTCTCAAGGAACATGTTGGCTTTTGAAGCTTCTAGTTTTCTCGATTGGGCAACCCTTGTCAGATTCTGCTCAGATGTAATGCAGGAAGCATTGATTTTGTTTTTGCTTACCGTTGCTTTCTTTAAAATACAAATACAAAATTAAAAATATTTTTGTGTAGTGAACCGTGATCACGATCAGTGACGACATGAAGTACGAAAACTTAATATCTGACAGGTTTGTAAGTTTACTCGACCTAGGATTCATTGCACCATATACAATATTTCTGCTGGTGGCATTGTTACTTTTACTGATTTTACAGAAAATCACGAGAAATAAGCAACAATGTGATTCACAAAAATGCAACAAAGGTGTTCGAGGCTTGGAAGCTGTTCCAACCGCAAAACCACTATTTCCCATTAAATTTATCGGGAATATGCCTCTTCTACTACCACTTAACGAAACACTGAACAATTTGGAGAAACTGTCGAAAGAACATGGTGATTTTTTCAAGTTCTTTGGACTAAATCAAACCATAGTAGTTTTACTTAGTGGTCCACTTGTGCAATCTCTTTTAAAGTCAACCGATTATGGACATGTTATTAAGGAGCCAATAGTCTACGATCCCATGAAACCGTTTATCAACAATGGGGTGCTGGTCTCTCGAGGACCCTTTTGGAAGGGGCAACGCAAGATTTTAATGAGGACACAGGGTTTCTCTTCTCTAAAAGCTTACATGAAAATGCTCAACAAGCATTCTAAGGAACTGGTTAATGAGCTTCAAATATTATTCACGGACGGAGATCCACATCAAATTAGTGCGTCCATTAGTACTACGTTCATAAAGATTATTAGTGGTAAGCATTTTACGAAAACAAATATGATACTTTCTGATAATTTGTTTTGAAGCTTTGATATGATTTGGTTTGAAGAAATGATCTGCGGCTATGAGGTTGAAAGCGCATCGGAATTTATTGACTATCATCATAATTTCAAGACGTATGTATTTCCTGCTATTTTCATTAAATCATTAAAATAGGTAATATTTTCATGTATGGAGCTCGCAAAATTAAATCAGTATTATTTCTTAGATGGGAGGAATGTATGATGAAACGAATCGTCAATCCTCTTCTGTTCTTCAATGTTACTTGGAACCTTCATCCATTATCAAGAAAAAATGCCAAGGCTGTTGAGGCTTTGGCTGCATTTGCCAAAAGGGTAAATATGATACTATACTAACTATACCTTCCAAAATTAATTGTAATTACTGCATAATCTGTATGTATCACGAACCAATAGAGAATTGGAGAGCACAGGGAAAGAAGGTGTACTTCTTCAACCCCTTCTTCAAACTCACCCCCACCATTTCGAAGTGTTCTTGATGAGCTGATTGACGAAGGAGTAGATGATGCCCAGATAGTGGACGAGGTCAACACGATGATGTTTGGGGTAATTAAAATAAACAAGTACTCTTAAAATAAAAGATCGAATAGATTTAGTATAGATTGAGAAGAAATGAAAATTCAACAACCTTTGCAATTTAAGGGACATGACACGGGTGCATCCGCTCTCCAATTTTTTTGTATCGCCATGGCCCTCAATCCGGAAATTCAGCAAGCTTGCCAACAGGAAATCGACCAATTGTTCCAGCACCACCAACAAGACGAGGATTTGCTTTTCGAATCTGTACAAGGCGAGCTAAAATACTTGGAACGTTGTATCCTGGAAACACTGCGCCTTTATCCACCGGTTTTTATATTTCTCCGAAAGCTTTCCACTCCATTGGATATGGAGCATCAAGGAGAACAAATTCGATTACCTGCAGGCACTTCTGTTGCTGTGGTTCCGTATTTAACTCATAGAAAAGAGCAGTACTATCCGGACCCCTATAAATTCGATCCTGACAGATTTTTGCCAGAAGAACAAGCCAAGAGACATGCCTATTCATATCTTCCCTTCTCGGCTGGTAACAGAAATTGTCTTGGCATGAAATTCGCCATGTTGGAAATGAAGACCATTACGGCATACATTCTTAGAAATTTCGTCATCAGCAGTACAGATAAAATGGATGATATTCCATTGCTGCCATTTACCACATTGGCACCCCAACGGGATTACATGTTTAACTTCAAGCTGAGATAACTTTTTTTGTTACGTAAAAAATTCTGGATGAAAGGCAAAAAATAAAGAAAACTGATCATTTTGTGTTGCTTATTCATATATTCGACTTGAGTCATCATCATACATTTATTATCTCGAACTCTTCAAACCAAGTACAAAATACGTTATAGAAGCTAAAACAACAAAAAATCAGATCATTTGTTAATTGAAAATCACTGCACTTTTCACAACCTCGTATATGTATAAATTGCATTATCAATTTTGTAACTTTACATACATTTCAAGTGTAATATGTTTAACTATTTAACACGACTAAAACAATGTTTGGACGGATTGTGTGTTCGTGTGAGCTCAATTAATATTACATATTTGTTAAAATCACTGCATAGTTTTCACTATATCAAAACACAAGTCATAACAATGTTGCGTTTCTCATTTACCCTTTACAATTATAGACACCAGCTATAATAGTTTACTAATTGTACGTTTGCAATATGTGATATGCATTTAGATTTAGACGTGGTGCGCATAGGGAATATTGTGCTGTGGCGACATGGACAGATTGTCGTACGCACAGTTTTCTGGCATGGTTGACTCAGAGGGTTCCCTCCGAAATCGGTTTGTGGTTGGAACTGGAGTTTTATTGACATTATTGACGGGATGTCCAATGTTCCTATTGTATTCATTATTTGCAGCAAGTGTAGAGGCTGCCGATGTGAGCGTCGTGGTCACTGTATCAGGAGATGCTCTTAAGGCTAGGGATATGGATGCATCAGATACAGTTCGTGTCCTGTTACTGGAATGGTCGGCAGGGTTATGATAAGGAGGTACGGTTGTTGAAGCAGTGTATGCTGACATGTTTGTGTCCGCTGGGGAGTTTGAGGCTACTGATGTTGGAGATGTCTCTGGCGTAGGAGTGGTCACACCGTACTATAAAATGTAGTAAAATCAAATTTACATTTGAAAATCATTTTTGTACGATTAAATGAATTGATGAAAAAAATAGTTACCCTGTTGTTGTAAATGGTGGGAAGCTCGACATTATTTGAGGTCGCGGATTTAACAGATCCCTTCTTCTTTTTCTCCTCTGGACTTGAAGGCTCGTCTCCAGGATGAAGCAGTTTCCAAAAGTATACGAGAAAGGCGGCAAGTACAGCCACCACTAACAGTATCACAGCAATGCACACGGCCACAATATACTTGAGGATGAGCACATCACTTTCCAGCTTTTTGTACTTTTCTTCCATTTCCACGCGTTGTAACTCAAACACAGAAGAGTTTTGCAAGGTCAGGTAGCGCTCATTGTGAATGTAGTCTACATAACGTAATATATGCCATTCATATGTTTAAAAAATTAAGATCCTTTTTTACACATCACCATTAAAAGCACTGCCAAATATATTTTATGTACCTTGGCAGTCCGAAACACACCGATCCTCATCAAAATTATTGATGTCCTTGTCGCAAATGTTACTGCACGACTGGCAAGTATGATCTATTGGTCTGCAATACTCCAGTCCTATAACAAGATTTAATTAATTTGTAAAGAAATTAAAAAATCGCAGTTCAAATTGTTTCAATTCATTTAAAAAACATATACATACCTTGACATTCTACATCCCCACACGGTTTGCTTAACGGTAACGCACATTCTGCTACTCCAGCCAAAAGCAATACCAGAACCACTATGTTTGAAACTTGAACACTTCCCCTTTTCTTTTCACTATTATAGCACCTGAGCAAATTCATCTTTTAATTTTGCTACATTTTTCTTTTTCTTTTTTAAAGGTTGCTTAAAATAATAATTATTCACTGTCACTAAATTTTTATTGCAAAAAAGTCACATTTTAAACAAAGGCCACACTATTTTTTATGAACGTATTATTTCATTTCCATGAAATGTGCTTCAATATTATTGCTATTTGTTGCGGCGCTATCTTTTACTTGTGCTTCTTCCAAGTTTACATATTTCAGCCAAACCCAACAACAACTCTCGATTTTTTCATGTTAACCATTCGTGATATTGAATATGTGTTGATTTGTTTAATTTTGAGCTTCATAATTATTGCTAATTAGATTTAAGACGGCACAAAGTGCACGTACTACATCATCACTACCACAAAATGGGACGGTATGGACGGATTATTGAATGGAGCAGTTTATTTTTTTGAGCTTTAGTTCACAATGGGCAATTATTCGACTTGCTTTAAAAGTCGTCTATCTACATGTTGTATTGTTTTGGATTTGTATTGTGACAATAATTGAATTGGTCGTAAAATATGCTATATGAGAATTCTTGGAAATGCTTTTTAAATTCAATAGCCATATCCCTTATATGTGTTGTGATATGGTTTTAAGCTTCATATATGGCAAACCAAAAGCCAACAATAAAAAAAAACATTCTGCAAGGTTTGTGTTGTGTGTGCGATGTTACCTTATGAATATGGATTAGTTGCTAGTAAATGGGATTATATACCAATTGTGAAAAAAAATGAGTGGGTATTTGAGCAAATAAATAGTATGGTTTGGTTTTTTAGTAATGTATAGCTATTGCGTTTTAGACTAGAGAGATTAGATGAGTGACTGCTTAATGAGTTTTCATGTTCACCTGTTCTCTTCCCCTTCTCTTTGCATAGTCTCACCTGTGTTTTGCAAAGGCAAAATTTTTCATGAATTTATGAAGGTACATATCATCCTAATGCTTTTGTTGCGTGTGTGTGGGTGAATGTAAAAAAATGCATGGCTATTGTTGTTTGTTAGTTGCGCTGCTCTCTTCTTCAGGCTATTTCATATTTACGATGAGAGATGAACGCTCTGATAATAATAGAGTAATAATCGTAAAGAGAGAACTTCATAGTAGATCCTTGTGAAGTTTTAGAATATTTGCGGTAGGGAATACACTATGAAAGTTAATGTGGCATGTGTAAATTTTGTGTGGAAAAGTAGCGATGAAAAAAAGTTAATGATTTTATGCAGTACATTTACATTTTAGTTGGGTAAATTATTTTTATGGAAAGAATGAGATGAAAGGTTTATTGCGATGGAATAAGCTATTTTGTGGAAACTGGAAACTTTTTTTTGTCTAGTTTTACTTTGAAAGAGGGACAGACAAATAGTCAAATTCATAGTTAGTTATTTGACCAACTCTCAATTTGTATGCAGAATACTATCACTATTGTAGTAGGGAATTTTTCAGGTGAGCGAGTCACTTCAACTGGATGACTCATCCACTGAATTTTTATGCTGTGTGTTTACTCTCTTCTGGTCTGCATTTTTATAGTTAGTTTGCATGCCAGAGCAAGTAAAATGATTAGGCAATTTTTCATATGAATTGTAATATTTAGTTTTTTGAAGTATTTTTATTGTTTTCGAGCGAAGTGTTTTGGGTTTCTGATTTCATTAGTAATTTATTGAGGCACTCACCCGAAGTGTCATTTTGAGACGGATGTACGACACAAGTTATGTGCTTGAGCAAAATGTAGTAACATTCTTAGGTAGATGAGTTTAATGTAAGTACCTTACAAATTATAACATGACCGACCACTGCAATGGAAACATTAGTTTCGAACTATGGAAACAATTTTTGCTAAATGGTGATATTTTTGCTTGAAAAAGGTCAGAAAACAATTTTAGGAGGAGCAGCAACATCTATACTCTTTTGAGAAGGGAACACATCCAAGTGCTTTGGAGTCTGCAGCGTAGCATCCATGTGAGCAGGGGTGGTACACGTTAACCGCCTGGCACGAAGTCCAGTAACAGGTTTCCCCTGAAAAACAAATTTAAAACCATTTACTCGGATGTTAAACATTCAAAAGTATAAAACCAGCTTATAATCATAATATGCGTTTTTACTGATATGAAATGGATAATTTATTTTTAAATATCTTACCGAGAACTGGCTTCGTCTCAGTTAACGTCAATGTTAAGATGAAGGAAAATAAAATCAACGTCCAAACAAAAATTACCTTCATTTTTTGAAAATTAAATCACTTGTACCTCTTAATTTAATGGGTTTTAATTAAGGTTTTCAAGCAGAATGAGATCTCTTTTTACTTGTATTACAATACCCCAAAAATTTGTTTAACGTGCTGTTCTGCTCTTGATGACGTTTCTAGATTGAATGTCCAAGTTGGCACTATCAGCGAAATATTTTAAATGGGGCAACCATTTAAGTTTCCCACGACTAATTGATCGCTAATAAATAAAATGTTGACTAGTCTCTAAATAGTATTTAATCAACGGATATGCTACAAATTAAATTTACGCAATGGAGCAATTAATGTTTCTTGTGTAAACATTTTTAGACATGCAATCAATAATTGACACGTTTAGAAACATTTAAGGCTATGCAGACAGGAAGGAACAAAATCAATGCTAGTAACGATGTACATTGTAATTAGAGCATTCAATTTAATTATTCTTTATTCCCTACAAAATCAAATGCACAACAACAACAACAAAAAATAGTAAAAATGATAAAAAGTCAAAAACAAACAGAAAGAAAACAGAGATATTTTTTTCTTTATACCCTTTTAGTAGTCTCTTATCTTCTTAACATGTAACACTAAATTCAATATAGGAATTGTTTAAAAATAAAGAAGATAAGAGCACAGAGAAAAAACTCTACTATTCAACAAGTCTCCTTCTCCTCCCAACATGTAAAATAGATTCGTAACGTAACAGAAAATGCAATCTTAAAATCAGTAATAAGCAATCTTTTTGCTCCTATAAGCCCTTAACATAATACCCAGAAGAGAAAATATTCGGGGAAAAACGGAGTTTGTATTTATTTTTTGCTAGCGAGCACAATAATAGGTTGGTTATTAAGGGTTGGAGCAGTGGGGGAGGAGGCTTGTTGTTGCTGAAGTTGCACATTGTTCATTTGTTGAGATCCTTCAGAAGATACGGCTCCATTGTTGCCATTGTTGTTGTTCTGAAATATGACTGGAATGTATCCAAACGTAGCTCCTCCATTTCCGTGGGCCAAACCCAAGGGAATCAAATGACCAAAGAAAGGATTCTGAACATTTTGGTTCTGCAAAAGACTAGCTGCATTCATGATTGTAGGAACTTGGGAAATCTGTTGGGATTGGGAAACGGGTTTCATCATCATTGATTGTTCCTTCAAACCATTTTCTAAGTCAAGGAACACTGGACGAATGGCAGTCATGGTCTGTTGCCCTTCGGCGGTGGTGGATGGACCACGATTTGGGACTTGAGTGTCATGTACTGCAGCCAATGGCATGGCGCCGAGAAGTTGCGCCTTGAGGGAGGTGGGGTAAGGGGAGTTATAACCGGGTTGAGTGTTGGAGGTGACGTAGTGGGGTTGACCACCGACTGACACGTAATAGAAATATGCTAAAAAAATAGAAGGAAATTATATATTTTTTTAAAATAAAATCATATTTCAAAATGATAAAGTAAAATTATTTATTTTCAAAGATGACATTACGTTGCAAGTTAGACTTTGCAGGAACTGCTTGTGCTTGACTTTGCTCCCCTTGCCCAATCATATTATTTCCTGCTGACACTTGCTCCTGTTCTTCCTGACCTCTGGTAGCTATAAACTGTGGGTTATGCTGAACACTAAGTTGTGCATTGCCACCAACTCCAATGGGAATTGTAATCTGGTAGCTTGGATCGGGATGATTTGATCTGACATCAATAGGCTGAGGTTGAGGTACTTGCTCCTCATCTTGTCCCTTGGCAGAAATCACAATGGAGTCAGCCTCTTCGTCCTGAATCACACTCCCGGCATACTCTCCTGAAGCCTGTTGATTTTCAGATGTTGGCACTGGTAAAGGTTGGGCAACAGTTTCTCCACTCTTGTTCTCACTTTCAGTCTTTCCAGAAACGATTAAAGCATCGTCTTCGTTTTGATCAGTCTCGCCCCCGTCATTAGACACAAGTTCGGAGGCAGCGACAGCACTATCTTCGGACACTTCAGAGGATGATGGAGTGGTTGAAGTGGCGTTTTCATCGGAAGGGGCAACGCTGGAGGCAGTGGCAGCCCTAGCAGCGGCTTCCTCCTGATCCCTGTGAATTCTTTCTAGCTCCTTGTTATACGTGTCGAGGAACTGCTGTCTGGCCAACTGTACTTCCAATGTGTCTTGTACAGCGACGGGCAATGGGAGAGCCTGCTGAGGGGGCACATTTTCTCCATATGCTTGGTACCCTCTGGGTCCCGCGGTGTAGTCAATCTGAACAAGTTTTCCTTCCGGATCGGTGTACGAATAAGAACCGGATACGGTCCCATCAAGTTGTCGCTCTTCTTGACGTTGTGCGTGGGCAGTGTTGTAGGAAAAACTGTAAAACCACATGAAAGACAAGGTCGCCAATTAAAATCCTTCTTGACATGACAATGTCAACATTACTTTAATCAGCTTTCTGGTATAAGCTTCCTGTTTACGCTCTATTTGGTATTTTCCATGCTAATGAATTTGTTTATACGTCATAAATCCACATCCGCTTTTTTTCTTAATTATTTAGATGTAATCTAGTTTATCGCATTTAAATCAACTTTTTTTTTGTCCAAGACTGTCATTTTAGTACTCATTTTGTAAAGGTGAGGTACGAGTTTTACAATAGCTGTACTGTAAAATGCGGGGCAATTGACCTTCCTTTTCCGCTATTGCTTTACATGAACAAACTTCATTGCTTTTGCCTCTAGTTCCTTTTGGCATTGCTGAATCTCCTCAAATGTCAATTGTTTGTCTGCGTATGATAGTTTTATGTTATATCTCAAGCTATCTTAAGACTCCCTATGCATTACACGCTTGGATGATTCTCTCTAATAACAACTCATTTTCTTGTCAGTTTATTTGCTTCGATCATCGTCGTCTCTTGCTCAAGATGATATTTTAACTGTGTAAAAAAATGTGAGACGAAGCATCAGCCAGCCAAACAAAGCGTGATAATCACAATTACTTTGTAATAATCTAATGTTTTTTTTAGTTTGTTTGCGGTCCTTTAGTATTCAAAGTCAAAAGACAAAAAAAAAATATCGAAGAACAAATAGCTTCAATTGTTAAAATGGCTATACTTTTTTATACTTGACTTGCTCCATTCTGTCAACAATGAATAAATTGTTCATGGATTTTATTTGAGTAATTGCGTGCTAAGCGAAAAAAATTGATAAATGAGCAGCAGGCAGCAGCAAGGCAATCTGACAATGTATTTGATGAAGAGTGACAATGACAATTAAGATGGTTTATCAGCACGGCAAATTAGATAAACCATGGCTTAAGTGTAATAACCATGCATTGAATGTAAGACAATGACGGAAGGAAGAAGAATTGAATTCAACAAGTTGGAAAAAAACCTCGACACCAATTTTTTTTTGCGAATAGCACTATAAATTAACTAATTAAATATTGATTGTCAAAATATTTGCATGCTAAAAAAACGCTAAATATTTTGACAAGCTATTTACGTACCTATAACGGCCGTCATCGTGCAAGGCCATTTGTTGCACTGGAATGCCCCCATCATCCCAAAGCTTTTGCTCTTTTCCAGGCTCCTCCAGATTTCCAAGACCATTCAACTGCTGCTCCAGTCCATCCCGTCCAGCTTTGGCAATTGGGGGTGGAATGACACCCGAAGCTGAAAGAGCCCTGTTCAAAGGAATATTAGCTGGAAAGACAAGCTGTCCGGGGTTAATGGGACTGCATCCCGCACAGTAAATGAATCCACCAAGTGGGGTAGCTTGGGC
>JAQFZH010001652.1:0-20077 GCA_034695485.1 Entomobrya nivalis
CAAGCTGTATCAAACTTCGTTGCCTGGCAAGTTTGATACAGCTTGACGAGACTCGGCTTGGTTCCTCCAAGCCTAATTTGGAACAGTATTGGTTTTATGGATAGTATTCAAATGCTATCAACTCTTGTCAATTTACATTTATGGAATTATATGTATCATTTCATTCGTATTTGTTCTCACCGCTGCTTTTTTGGTTCCGTCTGCAATTAAGGTAAGAACTGCAACTGAGGAGCTACTCAGAAATAAAATGAATTTGCACTATTGTACTAATCATCAATCAAAGAAAAAATATTACTACTATAATGAGTGGAAATCTTAGGAATGTGTGGGTTTCAAATGTGCTTCATTTTTTCTTGTACAAGAAGGATTGACCATGTCGTATTTCCAGGAGTTGGTGAATAATTTAGTAAATGCTGTAATGTTGTTTGAGCCGTAAGCTATGTAATTTTAAATGTTTCCTGTAACTGCTTTAAACACATATAATACAATTTAAAAATCACCACTAAAAAACGTTAGCAGAAAGTAAAGTAAAAGAAAAATCTAATACATATCTTAAAATCGACATGTCTTTGTGTTTTCATTTTTGTGTAGTTTAAAAGCTA
Organism: Entomobrya nivalis; assembly: GCA_034695485.1. Classification (NCBI taxonomy): domain Eukaryota; kingdom Metazoa; phylum Arthropoda; class Collembola; order Entomobryomorpha; family Entomobryidae; genus Entomobrya; species Entomobrya nivalis. The sequence continues at coordinate 603 of JAQFZH010001652.1, forward strand.
CATTCTAGTATAGTCAATATAGTCAATATACCTCTTATGGATTTTTTTTACAAAGCTACCCACATTATTATTTATCCATAATCCCAGAATGTTTTATACAGTAGTTTAGTAATAAACGTCTTAAAATACGCAATATTCAAACACATTTACTTTCTCAAATGTTTTTGCTGCTTTTATTCTTATCGAGTTGTTCAAGCAAACTGTGCATTTTGGCGACTAAGTCTCACAAAATTATTAATATATGGGGGTCGTTCATAAAATCAAATAGCTATCAATGGCGTTAAAATTTTAATTTATTGCTAACTTCGCTGTGGTTTTGTTCAGTTTTTTTAGATCTTAACCTTAAGTTCTACAACTAATTTATGCAATTCTCTTTAGTAACAAATGTTAATGTATTAGACATTCTAATTAATATGGATCACAAAATATTTGCATTTTTTCCTTAATAAAGCCGATACACGATATAGCCTTGTTTTCTATTGCGTGGTTTATCAGCTCATTTGAAGTTTACTTTTGGAGTTTATAATGTTTCAAGTCTATTTTAAATTATCAATCATGAAAACAACTATGAAATAACAAACGAATACAAAAGCATCTCTTTATTTTTAAGCACTGTGAGTGCATATATGTATATAGCTTTCTTATCCATAGCTAGTTGCTTCTCATTCCACAAAAAAACTCAAAAAAACATTCGTTCTTTCACTCTGCTCGAATCAGAGCAGTGGACGGCTGACTCAGTTGTACTGTGTTTACAAAATAGTTCCATCCCCTCAGCCTTAAGCTAGAGAACTACATTTCCTTAAAATACATAAATAAATTAGTAAAATCGTTTTAATTATGGACTCAAGTTTAATTACAACACTAGCTAGTTCGGTTGGAGAGAGTTGGTTTGTAATACTAAAACGATCAAGGTAGGTTAACGTGTTACATTCAATCAGCTGTTGGCAATTGCTGTGTGCATTCACATATCAGCTGAAGTCACGAGCGCGCGCTCGTGGAGTAAACAAAGTCTCCAAATAATTACTAAATGTTACTTTTACAGCAATTTGTTTTTTTCAGAATTGTAACCTACGCATAAAATAGGCCCAGATGTTGCCAATGGTAACTGTTGGGGTCGCTCACACATAACTAGTGTTCCTTGTAAGTGTCTTTAGGTAATATTCCATTTACCCAAGTCGTTCGTAGTTTTTTAGTTTAGGATAAACATGGCATAATGGGGAAAAGGCATTTAAATTTAAGTTTTTATGCAAGTTTTATCAAGAACCTAATTTATGTTGTGAAATTAGTAATGGGACGAATATATTTTACCCAAAAATAAAACGTTAGCTTTTCCATTAAAATACTTAAAATACGAATTACCACAGCATTTTTTTGTGATGATTGTACAAAACGTATAACTTGCAGCATCTTTTTAATTAGAGTCACGGACATGTACTTACGTTAAATGTTATAGTAAGTAAAATGATGTTTGATTGCATAAATATAGAAAAACTATATAAAAAATTTAACACGAGGTTGCTTTATATCTGATTTATACTCTATTCCATTTTTATCGCTCATAATTGGACAATTTGAAACTGTTAGGATCTCGCTTACTTTGTTGATTATCTGTTGATAAAGTATATAAATTCCCGAAAATATTTTCGCACTCTAATTTTCGAGTATTAACTCAACATTCCCATCTTATTACTCGTAAATATTTCTAGAGAAAGTTCACAGAAAGTAGGTTCTTTTTTGGAAGTTGTCTCAATATAGCGTTATCATCCATACTGCAAAAGAAGTATCTTTCTCGTTATGTAACATTTACTGCATAGTACATTCTTATAAATGAACTGGGTTTATGTGGACGGCACAACTATTTAGCAATATCAGTAAAGGTCTGATTTGGAAAGCTGAAATTAGAATTTATGGACAAATTGAAACACTGAGTTTGAATCTGAGGTAAATTTTGAGTTTGACCTTTTACTACTTGAAGGTACTCCAAAGTCTTATATTGTTTGGCAGGCTGAGACTCTGGATATGTGGGTAATTTGAGATTCTGAATTCGCTAGCAGGCTGGGTGTTTCAGACGGGCCAACGCTTCTCGTAGTACCTACATTTCAGCTGTCTTCATTTTATTTATATATAGAACATATAAACATGAAACGACAAAACTAAAAATACATTCTAATAATTAACTTCGGCTAAGTTACAATAAGCTACTCAAAAGATGCTCTTGTGGCATTACGGGTAAACTGCCTGTTTATAAAAATTTGCTATGTTGATCTTTTTGTTTTATAATGAAAGTAATAAATGATGACGCTTCTATATTGTGTCTCCATGTATAATGAGTTATTTTTACAACACCATTGCTATCCAGGTTTTAATTTCCATTGTGCAGATGAAAATCATAGTTAATTAGTTTAATCTTACAAGTTCATAACAGTGGATGCGACCAGAAATAAAACAAAACAATAAATTACGATTTCCTTTGAATTTATTATTACTAATAATTTCAACGTAGAAAAAAAATGATTCTAGCTTTATAACTGGACAAAAAATATCAATAAACCAAATTGACATTATGCTTAAAATGATGATTTAGTATTCAGACATAAGAACTTGTAGAATAGATAAGTATGCTCTAATGTATTTATTAAAATATTTATTAAAAATTGTTTTAGATTAAGTGTATAATATTACATTTAGAACAAGTAGTTGCACATTTTGATGTTGCCCACATAGATAATGTTAACAAAATAGGATGGTAAAATTTTGGCAGTAAAAACTACGTACAAAATCTAATTAATGCTAAAATTGAATAAATTAAATTATTAAGTAGTCCGTCCCCAACTCATAACGTCATTCTCAACACTGGCAGCAACCTTGACAAATTATCGTTTACAGCAGTAGCACCTTCCTCCCCATGTAAACTTGAATGACCACCGGTCAGTCCAACCACGACCTGTTTAAGTAAAATTAATTAGTACTCCTGCTTGCTTAGATTTCTCGTTAAAAATAATAAAGTTTGAGAAATAAATTTTAATATACTTACTAGCACAAATTTCATCTCGAACTCTCCAGTTGTTATGCCAGCAAGCTCCTCCATTGGCGTCGGGACCTGTTTAAAAGACAAAACTGTGTTAATATAATTTTTTAATAATGTTTAATTAAGTATAACTCATTATATGTTTTAGCTTTACACCCAGCACTGAAAACTTCCATCAGAGCACAAGAAATAAGCAGAATGAAGACGAAAGTCCGGTAGTTGAAGTTTGCCATTTTGAAAAGGACTTGAAAACGTCGTTGGCTGTTTTTTGTTGGAATAGGTAGTCGTTTGTGTTGGTGGAGATATTGTACAACTGATGAGGATTAAGAAAAAGTAAAATGATTTTATAGTTGAGCTAATGTACACTGCATTGCCCAAAAATATTTTGAGGCATGCCGAAAAACAGGTAGGTGCATTAAGTTCTTGGAATCCTTTTATTTATTCCGCTGCAAAGTTAAAAAGACGTAGTTTCGAAACCAGGTTATACGTTATCTCCAGCTTATTGACCTGAGGCCCCAAATAGCTTATAAAAAACTCACAACTTTTTGTTTTTTCATTGTGAAATGTTTGTGAAAGTAGGCACCTAAAAATCTTAGAAAAAATACGGGAAGCCACCTTTTCTGCGTTCTTACTGAAAACAGCGTAATTTCCAATTCTGAGTTAAACGACCGCCGGTTATTTGATTTTGGGCCTCCAATGGTTTATCGATAAACGTGTGCATGTTTATTTACTGTAAATATTTGCAAACATGTTTCTGTCACATAAATTGATAAATGAAAAGTTGGTCAAGCGAGTTTTTTTTTGCACTTACCAGCGTTGCCTCAATGTTGTTAAAATTGAGGTTGCATGATGACGTCAATAATAAGCATAAACTTTTACGTGATTTCGTACTGGTGTAAAACATCAGTAATTGTGGTTCATTATGATTAATTTATGTGCCCAGACGACATTTACCAAAAATACGAGCTGCTTAGACAGTCTATAAATGTAAACTTTGCTTAAGATCTGGTTTTACTTCAAACGATATCTAAAAATAAAAACAACAAGTTTATGATGACCTGATTGATGTTTAAATGAGTCATAATTTCAGCTTATTAATATTATTATATACTTTGCACAGAAGGACATAAATGCATATAAAATCGTTCCTACTAAAATTCCAGGAATTTCAATATTATGGATTGAGTATTTAGTATGAGGTAAATTCTTTTGTATTTACGCCACATCATTTGAAATAAATCGGTTTAGCTTAACTTTATCAGAGTGACACGGTATTATTATATGATGCGATGTACTATATAAGACCACTGGACTTGAATATGTCTGTATCATTTGACAAATACACATTGACTAAATATCAGAGTGTTATCACAAAAACTAGCGAAAAAACCACTACAAAATACCAAGCAGCTTCAAAATGGAACGTTTAAACTTTCGTTCTTTGGCTATAATATTACTTCTTGTGTTTGCAGTAGTGGAACTTTGCAATGCGGCTGGATGTAAGTTGTTAAAATCGAAAGTTTATATTTCTTAATTGTTTAATTACTTAATTTATTTAAACAACTTGCATATTTTGATATTTTACAGGCCCAGATGGCAACGGATTTGCTTGCTGGCATAACAAGAGAGATATTCGAAATGAAATTTGCGACAGTAAGCTTATGATACTAACTAAAAGAACTCGGTTAATGATTTTTGTTTAAGGCATTCTAACTTTTGGTTTTATGGTTTGCAGGTCGAGGCTGGGAATATCGGTATGACTATTGGCACTGGGGAAGGTGCTTCTGCTGTAGACGTTAAAACGGTGGGATAACTTAACGGTCTGACTTTTTTGGATTTGGAAATACGTTTAGGTTGTAAATGTTAAACATTTGCTATTAATTTCATTATATTTGTAAGCTGTCAAAATTAAATTAAAAATACATTTCATTAATAATTTTATGTAAGCACAGTTAAAAATAGTAAATAATACGTATTCATATGGTGTGTAATAGTGTGCTGCCTATTGTGTAATAAATAAAGAATAAACTTATGGTAAATTTGAAAACCTCCTTTTATTTTATTTATCATTAAATATCGTTTTGTTTAACTTAAATGTGTTTATAAACTATATTGTCATGGTATTAAAATAGAAAAATGGAACGTAAAAGTTAGTATACATAGAAATTATTGAGGTTGCCTTACAAATGCATGATAAACTAGCAAGATTTAAATTTATTTTACACAAATTTTTATTCTGTACTTACATTGCAATGTAAAACTCGACTTCATAATACACAATATGACACACAATTACATTACTTATGTAATATTGCAGTGTAATGTTATTTTCCAGGCCAAACTGCTAACTTTATTTTCACTACAATAAACTAGCTGGCATTTCTGCTGCTATACTTGAATTCGAGAAAGAGAAAATCTCTCATTTATTTTTTTCGACCGTTAAAATTTGTTTGTGAATTTTGTACACCTGCGTGTGAACAAATGTTAGTCAGCAAATGAAATTTGCAAACAAACTAATGGCTTTGTTGACATTTTGATTGATGTAAGTTTCACTTGCTCACTACTATTGGTACACACGCAGGCGTACAAAATTCACAAACAAAATTTAACGGTCGAAAAAACAAATGAGAGGTTTTCCCTTGCTCTACTTCATTTGGAGGATTAGACAACGTTATTTTTTCTTAGGAATGCGGGAGTACAAATGATAATATTAAGTGGATAAAGTTAGTTCTAACATAACGTGACACAAATAATTTATCTGTAGTGTTTATTTCGTAATAAATTACTATGTTGAGAAGCAACCAGGGCTTAACAAATTTAAATAATTAAATTAAATTAACAACATTTTACTGCGTTTCAACCGATATATTTTGCTTCGTCAAAAAACGAGTTCGTCTAAAGTCGGAGTTTTTATTCTTTCCATCCTTTCCTTTCCTAATTGGACAGTTGGACGAAATGGAAAATTCATTAACAGTCTTTCCCCTCTCACGAAATCCTAAACGTTTAATATCAGAAATACTGGGACAGTTAAAGTCATCCCAAAACTTTAATCTAACATCAAAATACTCTAGCTTAGGAAAACTTTCTACTAATTTAAAGCCCTCCAGAATATCATCTTTTAAAAAACATAACGTTATAGTAAGCCTTCTTAGCTTAGCACAATTTAATAAATTAACAAACTCTGAAAACGGTAGACAACCCAAAATGTTTTCAAAAAAAGAAAGATGCCCAAAGTGAGAACAAAAATTACTACCAATTGAAATAAAAGAATAATTACTATTTAATGAGAGCGTGTTAAAATATAAACTCGATATTTTACTTTTACTCGTAAAGTCACTCTTGTAAAAATATTTGGTCGAGTGGTTAACTAAATGAAGGTCAAGGACCTCTACCATATCAAACTTTGTTATTAATTCTTGTATATGATGAATATTATGATTATCCACCTGCTCATCAATTGCCAGTCTTTTTAGTCGTTTAATATCGTACGATCGAACAAGCAGCTCTAAAATCTCAACACAATTTGAAAAGTCTTTAAGATATAAAAACCTGAGAACAGGTAAATAGACATAATTTTCAGGAATATTTCGAACAAGTGAGAGTTGTCCTCTATTTCTATCACACAACTTATTTTCGTTGTTATCAAATATCAAGTTTTGTAACGAAGGAAGCTTTTTGATTATTTCTGAGAGTAAATCTAAGGAAAACCTACCGTTTACCACGAGACTACGAATTCTATGCGTATTATATAAGTTATCGGCGTCACTCCAGTGAAATGGATTATCCATCACTATTGACAGATCTACTATATGACTATCATTAGTATTTCTATTCATTAAAATTTGAAAGTCTTTCCAGCTGGTAATTGTGGCATTTATAGGAATCCAGACTATGGGTTCTCTTGTGCTATTAGTAAGAGAATGTGTGAACACTTCCTCTGTCGTATTTACTGAGTCTAGTTTATATATTTCTTTAGGTAGAATATCTGTATTAGTTAACGTATCGGTTGAGCAACTTGGTTTTCTAAAACTACCAGTCCAGCTAGTTTTGTTATCTATTGCTATCTTATTGTTAGTATATGTAGTCAGCTGATAACATTTTACTAGAAATATTAATATAATCAAAGGTATTATAAATGATTTGATATAACGAAAACCTAAAAAGAATAATATAATACAAGACCAACATTTATTTCCTAATTTTGGCACTAATGAGCGAGCATAGTTAAAAATTCTACGTTTCAAATTTAATGCTTTTCGTCTTGAAAAGCTAATTTGATCACATGGGTTTACTACCATGGATGGTCTAGTATATAATCCTAAATTTATAAAATGAGTTTCTATATGGTTTGCAGTTGAATTTAGTTTACATTTTCTAAACACCGTCAATAAATTTAAAAGTGTGGCTTCCTCAGATGCTCTGGATTTCCAGTCGTCAAGAATCTCGTGATACATGTCCGTAGGCGAAAGTTTGTCCAAAATATATTTCTGATCCAATACGTCAATGAATATTTTTGGGGCCAGTAATTGTCGAGCCACGTCTTTCCATTTTTTAAACGCAGCCGCAAGGGAATCATCTTGAGACATTAAATTTACTATGCTTGTGACTGAGCAATCTGTTAAGAAAACAAAACGAAACGTACATTAAATTACATTTTTGGTATATTATTGCTTGTTGAACCAATAAATTAATTTGTTCTAACCTGGGCTTCCAATCACTAGATCAGACATCGTCTAATGTTGCCTTTTAGAATAATTGGGAAGTTGTGTCAAAATACAAGGAATGTGGATAGCGTCAGCAAGCACAAGGATCCGTCAGTACTTTTTTAAGCTAATACGAGCTAAATAACGATAAAATAACATAAAACACTTTTAAATAGTTATACTTGATTAAAATATTTTAACGTGTAATTTTAGGCTTACTTGGTGCTCCCCTTGAATTTACAGTTAATAAAATTTGACTTTGTTATTGTTGATGACTCATTTTTTACACTATATCAGTGAAAATAAATTTACTTCAAATATTGGATTACTCATGAATGAATGATGACTTGACAGAAAATTATTTAATGCTTCATATAACATATATAGCTTAAGTACTGCATTTTTAAAAGATAGCAATGGTCAGTTCGTGAACAAAGACTCACAGATAAGTCTGTGCAAACTTTTATCTCTAAATGATGGATATCTACACTACATTGAATATCTGCTTGTGTACAAACTCAGGTACAATTCATGCAAAAACTTTTGTACATACATACATAGATGCTAGTATGCATCTGATGAAATAAAATAATAATTCGGCTTGGTGTACTTCTGTTTTAATACGTTTATCAGTAGCCAATGCAGTGTAAATCTTTATTGCATTTAATATACAGAAATTCGTTATATCTACGTATTGCAATGCTTACAATCTATGTCTGTTGTATTTACAAAATTATCAATTCCTCAATTTTTCTTTTGCACAACGAGTAAACCTAACAATATGTTTACACATATCAATTTTCAATAAGGTAATACAGGGAAACCTCTCTCCAAATTCATGTACTATTTTCCGCTTATATTCCTATTTGCACTAGGCTTTTCTAAGCTTATCATATATTAAATAAATAGTTAAGTCAATGTATAAAAATAAGCTGATATGCCTACAATTGTAAATCAATCTCCCAAAATGTGTTAAAAACTAAAACTTCAAACGCTGCGCTCGACGTGACTCATAGGTAAGCTTATGTTTAAGCTCTATATCGCAGTTGGTTTCAATTTCAAAACTTTTAAAACTATGTTTTAAGGAATCGATACCATCAATTACACAATTTTTGGTTTTTTCATTACCATTGCTAAAAAACAATGACAAGTGTATTTCCTCCAAGGAAGGAAATGAATTTTTGAGAAAATATACTTTAAAGTTGTCTTTATCTTCAGGTATTCTAATTCCACTTCTTAGAACTTGTAACGATGATGAGTTCAGTATATTTCTAAAATCGTTCCAAGAAGCAAAGCCTTTATTAGCATAGAAGCTTGTAAGTTTAGGAAACACTTTTGAAATCTTTGTATTTATATAAGTCATATGCATAGAACTGTTGCTTGATAAGTAATCCATACGAAATGTTGCTAAGCTTGATAATACCGGAAATCGACTATCGAGTAAAACGGTCTCCCATTTAGTATCGGGAAAGCAGAGCTTTCTTAGCGAATTTCTAAGGTTACCTATTAAACTAAATAGAAAATTTACATTTTTAGAGTCAACTAGTCCATTTTCTACTTTGAATTGTCTAACAGCCTTCATTTCAACATTATTGGCAAATAAACCGTACACCTGAGAGCACGTTGTAAAATTAGTAAATACCAGAGACCTTAACTTCGTTAATATTATTTTTTCACTGGTGGAACCTTTTTTACCAGAACATAATCTCACGCCATTATTTATAACTGTTAGATTAACCAAGTTATTAACATTACTCAACATAAAGGCTAACATGTCCAGTTTAAAGTTCCCTTGAAATTCTAGCGTTGTTACCTGTTGTACCCTTGCCAGTTGTGCTTGGTTAGGCCAATCTTCAACAGCATTTAGCTCGATACTCACTGATACAGGTTGCTCGTCTGGAACCGCATACATTTTAGACTGATACTCGGTGTACGACTTTACTTGAAGTGAAATCGGCTTCAAAGTAAAATTTAGACGAAATGGTTGCCTGTGCTTGCCCAAAATCGGCGGCGGCACCTAAATAATTAAATTTAAATTTGAAGTAGTGCATAATTCAGCGGCGGTAATATTATTTTTGACTTACTGTACTTGGTGGAGACAAAAGTTGGTGGACTGCTGAACTATGTTTTGTCAAAGGAAACAAAATAAAAAGATACAGCAATATAGCGATGGTACATCCAAAAAGTTGACTGATTAGTGCAACAAGAAACAATTTTGAGTCATAACTTTTGGAATGTGATTCCTGTTCTAGTAGCTGTATATTTGGAAGGGAATTGTCAACTTCTTTTTCTTCTGATTCATCTTTTAGTACTGTTTGAAATGTATTTGAAGCTCTGAAAATTTCTGATTTATTTCTTCTTAGAAGAGGCTGGCCTTCTATTGTTTCTGACACCGCCTTGGGTATGTTTGGAGTTGAACTAGCTGTAGTAGAAATCGGCTCGGGTACCCTATTTTGAGTAGCCATGGTTAAAATCTCCAAAAAAATAATAAACAGAATACTTTTCTTCTTTCAAATTAACGACTGACGGGGATTTTATTGAAAAAAGAGAGTGATGGCTCATGTGGTATGCCCAACAAAAACCAGTCGTACCCCCATTTCATAAAACTGTGTTAATCTGTTATCAGTTTATTTGTTTTTCAACATGAGGTAATCGCTTACTCATAAGGTTCATTGACATACTTTTCCAACATTTTTTTATTTAAATATTTGTCAATTTTAGCTTGGTATGGTCATTCTTAAGCAAGAAATTTGAATTGAACGTAATTTGCATACATTTACAAAAAATAAACCCAAACGGCTAGTTTCAAAAGTGAAAGATAAAAGTTGAATACATTGTTTGTTAGGATTGTGCGGCATACTTTCATAATAAAATTCGTTTTTTATATAATACAAATCGCCAAAAATGTTTGCATAGTGAAACAGAATTACACCACGAGTCAACTTAACTTATCAATGAACTCGTTTTCAATGTAAATTTTCACTTTGTCATATCGTTAAAAATGTTTGGAATCAAATAGTGAGTATACAGTAGGTCGCGTAAAATATTTACAACAGATGTTGTCATTAAACAAATAGAGTTATCTGGATATTGAAACTTAGTTTAGCATTTACTTTTGTCTTTTACTTTCGTTACATTTGCTTATTCGAATAATTGTATTTCCCAGCTCTAATCGTGATATTGGCCGCAGATAAACTTAACTGTGTTCAGTTTTTTAATTTAGTAAACTAATAATTTGCTAGCAATAATGATTACTTTTCAAATATACATATGTTTTTAATTCTTTAAAAAATGCTCTTTGTTAATTGAACTATTTTCAGTAGTAGTTGATGACTGAAAATAGAAATCATTTGTCCCTGTGATCCATTACTAAGGAAAAAACATATTTTTACATTTACAAATTACAATAGGAACTTTGTGGAAAATGAACTTCAGACACGAGATTACGAATGACGCAGACAATTCTAAAAAATGGTATGTTTTCACATGCCGAGTCTTCTATAAGGCGACTTGATCCTTTTTTATTTTGACGAGCTAAGTTGACAGCACAACAATAGGATCGGTAAAGAATAAACCTTTTTTGCATTTGTTGCAGTTGCCGACTCAAGCACTACATATGAATGCATCCATGAATTCTAATGTTTTGCGTATATATGTTTATAGCAAGCACGACAGAGCTACTCATTTCATTATGCAGCGCAAACTATAAATTATTGTACGCAATCTTTAAGGACATAATTTTTGTTTCCAGAATGTACTCCTCTACACAAATAATTTTACACATGAATATTTTACTGAAATCTGAAAGCAATGATGAATTTAAAAAATAATTAATGCGAACAACATTATGGAACTTTTTTTACAATGTTATGGCTGAGCACTCACTGTTGAAGCTGGTTCATTCTAAAAGTATGTTAAATTTCAACGGGACAACTTTGATAATAACGGCGAAGATTTTTTTCTTCTAATTCTGGTTCTTCGAGTCTTTGATTTTATTTTGTAATGACATACATTTAAGAACATCACATATAAAATTAACAATATTCGATTTTTAGAGGACAAGGAAAGCAGCTATTACTTACGATAATTTAATATTTAAACGCATATTCAGTTTCCCAGATTCAGTTAGTTGCCTGTTAGAAGAAGATTGAGTAATAGGAAATATATTATAGTATATTTTTATGAGCATTGACTATGTACATATTACGTGAAAATTAAAAACGAACATAACTTTGCACAGTGCAAAAGACTAGTTGTTTTTATACAATTAAACATATGCAAACACGATGCCTTAAAGTCATTCTTATGGTATGGTAACTACAATTTATGTTTATACATTTAACCATACAAATACACAATACCTTCTATGCAACATTTGGTCGACATCTGACAAGATTTGATCCTTTTCTGGATTTATCTGGGTAATCTTTTTAGGAAATTTAAGTTCTTTTGTTCTTAAGTTTTAATCCTTCGGAATCGGTGAATGCGCGATCAGTATATAACAGACATAAACAAAAATCTCTTGAAAATGGTTTATTTTGGTGGACAGTCCACTTAAATTCAAACGATTTTGTTTATTTTCAAACTTGTTAGTTTATTTTAGTACCTATTCTTTCCGTCCTGCATTTTTTGCAATATGGGCTATAAAAATAATTATATACAAAACATATTTAATATTATTTCAAAATAATTAATCAAACGCATATGTTGACGGTTTTTTGATGACTTCGAGCATATCTCCCCGTTTGATACCTTAAAGCAATGCTTAAACTTAAATATATAAATACTTTAGGATTTGTTTTAGGTTTTGTTGAAAAATTAGAAATGATAAAGTACTACACAATGAGTAGTTTTATTAAAATATCTTCAACGATTTATTTATTTTTACAGTTGGTGTGTAATACCAACAAAACCTGCAAGTACTACAGATAAAATAATTTAATATGCTGAAGTAAAAAACGATGGTTGTATTTACGGTATTCTACTTTTCCAAGCTTGCATTAAGTTTCTGGTATATTATAAAACAGTGGGTGGTTCCACTTTTATGTAACTTTTAATTTCACAAAAACTCAAGACGTGTATATTTAAGTAATAGAATTTAAAATTTGAGCACTATCTCAAATAAAAAAACATTGTTTTTCCTTAACGGTTCGGCCCTTTTTATTTTCTGGGTTTTAGTAGTACCACATTTTCTTTCAAGAATTAGTTAAAAGAATTAACAATTTCTAAATTGGGACAAACTGGTAAGACCAATCAAAGTTGTGTGTAAGCTACTCTCAACATCTGCTTAACAAACAGAAGTTTTAATATAATTTGAATCATTTTTTTGGTTTTGTAAGTATAAAGAAGTCTGACCACACCCATTTCATTAATCCTTCAGTTCTGTTGCCTATATACTATACACTTTTTAGTATTTTATTTTATGAACTTTAGTGTTTTAGTCGCAAAAAAGCGTTCATAGCTTAAAACCTAGTGTCAAAATCACTCCAGAATTTTTTCCTTTTAATACTTATACATACGTGTAATTTCGGTCGACATTATCAATTGAAATTTTGATCAATAGTTTAATATGTACAATCATATCACGAGCTCTAATTTTGCTGCTTTGTTAAGACAAATCGAAACAATTTTCTAATTGTACTTTTTCGGATAACTTGTACTTCCTAGTATACAACTCGTTAGACCAAACCATAAGATTGAGCTGGAGCGCATTGGTTTATAAATTACGTGGCATTGCTTGAACCACTAATTTGAATTTATAAAAAACAACAACATCTATTTCTGTTTGTTATAAAAAACCTTAAAATATACCTTTGTACTTTTAAACCTAGTCTCAAAATTGTAGCAATAATTTCTAGTTTGTACAAATATATCTTACCTTGGTTGTATATTCATACAATAAATGAGGTAAAACCTAAAAAATTAATTCAAAATATTTTAATTAGTAAGCAATTGTAAAACCATCAACATTTCCATTTATATACTCCGAAATCCATTAATTACTAAAATTAATAGTCAAACGGAACAAAAACACTGACACATTATCAAAAAATTAAATTTTCCTTTGAGTATTAAAATAAACTGCCTATTTACGTTACATTTTTCTGAAGGTTGTAAAAGTGTAATATTGTTTCATTTGAAAAAAAACAACAATCCCATTCCTACACTAGTAAAATGTTTTTCAAAATTTACAGTGCTTTGATTTCGGCATTTCTTTGTTTCGGCAGCGAATTGGTTTCACAAGAGTGGGAACTAGTTCCACTAGAACAAAACAATTCAACACTTGTGGCATATTCAGCAAGTCCGAAAGTCAATTACATAAATTTGGAGTCAGCAACTTTAATTTGTCCAAATTGCTTCAATTTTGTCTCAGTTTTTAATGATGTGGATGTTTGGTTTTCCACCATGCCAATTTACCTGAGTCGTATATATCCAGTAAAAGTGGAAAATCGCTCAGATACAATAGCATATGTTCCTATTGGTCTTGCCACAAAGGTTAAAAAACTCGGTTTATTGGTATTTTCAACCTCAAATCAATCTAAAGTGTGTATATCGAAATTTTTCCAAATCTCAGATGTTATCTGCACTCACATAAAGTTGGACCATTTTGTTGGCCAAATTAAACCGTGGAACTTTCAACAATATGTTTATTTACTGCCATTTGATAAAAACGTCAAATTTAATACTGTATGGCTTCATAGTGAAAAATCCCAAAAATTGGGATTACTTCCTAACGTTATTGGCATTGTCATCACAACTCCAGAACAGAGTAGCAGAGCTCAGTGGAAGCTGGAGATGTACGAATACTTGTGGGATTTTAAATATTATTTTGTTCGTTTTGAATTTAGAAGCAAGTGTCGAGCAAATACTGCTAGTACTCCCACCATCAATTACTAGCCCAAGTATTGATTTCAAATGGACTAGCATAATGTTACCTGAGCGCTCGCATTTGTTATCTTTAAGTAAAGTTCTAAAAATATTTGACGCCCAGCTTGTCGAAAAAACAAATATTTCATCTGTAACCATGTCTACTTATTCGAATATTTTCCCCCGGTACTGTAATGACAAACTGCTAATTTCTAATCTCTTAAATCGCATTTTAATAAATGATCTGCTGTTGTGCTTCAAAAGCAAAGTGCTCTGGGAATACATCCTTGGCAAGAATTTTGACTTGAGTGATGCGCCATTCAGTTTTTGGTCAAACATTAAACTTGCACATTTTGCTGGTTACGATGTCGATAGTATGTTTTTTGTCGCATCCCATCCACCAATGCAAACTAGGTTTATTTCTTGTGGGAGCATGCTAATGGAGTCAAGTGCCCAACCCAACATTTTTCTTGCAAGCTTTGCCAACGAAATTTGGGTTGCAATGAGTGTCACATTTCTGATTATAATTCCCTTACAATTCTTCATATACTCATTCAACTTATGTGATTCTACATTAAAAGGAGTATTATTGACACTATCTCAAAATTTGGTCGTCATGGGTAAAATATTTGTGGAACAGTCTTCAGCATTCTCTTTAAAACAACTTGTCAACAATTCAATGAAAACTTTGGCAGGTTTCACGCTCATTTGCGCATTTATTTTAGGGAACACGTACAAAAACGATAATATGTATGAAATGATGCTGCCAAAGGTGTTCCTTCCAGTGGAAATGTTTGAACATCTACTCCGCTCTAAATACACTGTTAACTCCTTGCCGGAATTTGAAAGTTTTAACGAAAATGTTCTACAGCTAACAAATGTTTCAATGGAGGAACTAGAGACAAAAGTTGAGACAAGTGGAAAGCATTCTGCGCGAATATTATTATATAATAGAGCAATAGTGGATTACACGTCACAAATACTGCAAATAAAAAAAGAACCATTTTTTCGAACGACCAAGCTTTTCGACATTGTCTTAAATAACTCTGAAATATGGACAAGACCTCTTAGTCTAAATAAACAACTCGTGGCGCGAAAAGCATTGTCTTTGAAAGCACCTATTGAACTATATTCAACTTATGTGAACTCGCTAACGTACAATGCAAATACACTATTAGCTGTTTCGAAGGAGCTTGAATACTGCAACAACACTGCATTTTTAATGGCAGAAGCGGATGTAAATGATTTGGATATGATTTTGCGATACAAGGGAGTCAAAAGAATATCTATTGGAAAGGAAATTTTAGTAAGAAATATTATTGGATATCAAATAAAAGGATGGTTGCCAGCGTTCATTTTTCGGCGAATCGAAAGTGCTAAATCTTCAGGGATTATAGAATGGTGGAATAAAATATTTTTTGAACATCTTGCAAAAGTTCGTATAGCTTTTAAATTATTTAGGCTAAAAAACAAAGAGTTTAATGAATACTATAATAGAAAAGTAGATAATTCTAAGGAAAACGTTTCCAGGGCGTTTTTTCAAATATTTTATTTTCTACTTGCAATTGGTGTCCTAGCTTTTATTTGCTTTGTACTTGAAACTACATATTACTTCAAAATTCTAATCATTCAAAATTCAAGGCGAAAGGTTCGAAATATTATTAACTTTTATAATGAGAGGGGTGAACAACTTTTCCGCTTTGTTAATTATTTTATAGACAAAATACTTGACTAAAAGGACAAAAAATTATGTGAAGGAGAACCAACTGCTCTTATCGGTAGATGCATAAACACATTTTAAGTATTTGGATGATTTACCAACTAAGTTTAAAATAACTGTCTAGTTTTCCAAATTCATTAAAAATGTATGCGTCAGCCAATGGGATCCATAAAACGCCGTTAAAACTAGAACGTTATTTGATATAAATATATTATTAAGATGTTCCTAGAATATTAATAGGCAATAATCTCACATCATCAAAAATAATAACCATTAAAATTTCTTAAAAAGAAAAAAAAAATTGTCGAACAGAAGTCCTACATTCAGGCCAACTATAGAGAATGTTGCAATATTAAGGGTTGAGTTAATGTGCCCATATGGTTAAATAAAACCAAGTTTTTCAGTTTTGGCATAATAGCTTAGATAACCTAAATTCACTACTAACTGTGTATATTCCATTGTAAAATGTGATTTTCATCGTACATCAAGCTTAACACTTAGCAATAATTTATAAAAAATAATGAACTACGATAATTGAATACGTTTCGAATTAAAATTTGATTGTAATTTTTCCGTATATGAATGGGTGGTGAAAAAAGGATTAGAACCTGTTTCGTAATATTTCAATTGTGCTGTCATTCACATTAATTTTCACACTTTAATAAAAAAGAGTATTTTATAATGATATCAAACAATAAGATTTGGTTGGCTGCGCAAAAGCTCTTCTTGAATTTCATATTGATAATAAATATAACTCCACAATTTAAATATTCATTGAACAAATTTCACTCGAATGTGCACTCAAGCTACAAAGTCATAGTCGATTTTTAATCCAGGACAAACTTTTGAATGGCGTGATTATCTAGTTATTTAAAAAAATATTTGCAGCATTTTGAAACTACTAGAAGTTTTAACTAGTGTGGAAATCTTTGACATCTTTGACAGTTTATCACATGTAATCTTAGAAATATGTCGACCATTCATCGTGTCGTTTATAAGGTAAGAATACAATAGACGCAGTTATATCAATTTTAAATATTTTTAAATCAAGGCAATCAATAATTTTTAAGATCACATGGGATCCTCATGAAGTAGCTAGGGGCATTTATGAACTTAGCAACGGAAAAAAGCTATATTTCCATGGCTCGGGAATTCAGGTTTTCAACGATATTGTGGAAGCACTCAATATAACGTTAGAATTTGTATTTAATATTTTCAAATGTTTTTTTGAACGAAGTTTTGGAAGTTAATATTTTTCGTAGGATTGAAATATTAAACGGCGGTTATGATCACTCGATTCTTATGGTGGCGAATAGTTCTGCTGAATTGGGTTCGCTACTAGTCTCACATTCAACTAAGTTTTTGGAGTTTGGTCTAGGATCGAAGTTCGTTTTTTTGCATTCGTTAGTAAAGGAGACGTAAGATTTTACCAACTGTTGTTAAACAACAACAAACCAACAGAAATTAATAACTCAAATGTATTTACTTTAGATCAAGTGTATATTTTAAACAACCAATAATGGATAACTTCACAATACCAATCCTCGCACCATTTAGTAACTCTCTCTGGTTTTCGGTAATAGGGTTCCTCTTTATAGTGACTTTGATTTCGACGTTTATCGACCACCTATCGGATTTTAGTTGGAATATAAAATATTTCTTTATATACACAATCTATAATTTATCTCAATCGGGACAAATATGTTCTAATCGTGAGTACACTTAAACCGTTTGACCTAGGAAGCTCAAACTTAGCAGAAAGATACCTCTAGACAAGGGTAACCTGTTCCTGCAAAACATTTCAAAATTTCCGAAAAAATTCAAAATTTCCGAAAAAATTCAAAATTTCTGAAAAAATTCAAAATTTCCGAAAAAATTCAAAATCTCCAAAAAATTCTCAAAATTTCCAAAAAATTCAAAATTTCCAAAAAAATCAAAATTTCCGAAAAAATTCAAAATTTCCGAAAAATCCAAAATTTCCCAAATGATTTAATTTTTTACCTACTATCTTATTCTATAAAGTTGCAGTATGCAAATTTGCAATCTGGGGTTCAAATCTTGGCTTCCGTTGGATCCCTTTTCAGCCAAAACGAAGCATTTTTAAGTGTTTAAATATTTTTTTAATGAATCTACATGCGATTGTGGGGATGCAATGATAAATTTGGCCTCAAATTGTGTCTTCTTCATATTTTAAAAAAATCACTGAAAAAGTCTACTTTTTTCCGAAATTGTATTAGAAATGCATTAAAGGTAGAGATGTAGATGACGAGCTGTTTACATGCTCGAGCTCCTTTATCACAATATGATGTGAGTGAGTGTACGTATGTGTACCCGTCCGTTCCAGAATTGCATTGCAGCGCGCATGTTATTATGACGTAATTCAAACTGTCTGCCAGCCAGTCGTTATACAGCCAAATCGGATGACCGTTAAGGGAGTAATGGTCTATTAACAGTCAATGCATTTTAAATGGGCACTTTTATTGTACCAATCGATACACTTGCCCGCAAACATGACGTAACTTGCCCGCAAACATGACGTAACTTGCCCCAAATGACCCAAACATTACGCAATCCACCCCATACATTACGTAATCGATCACAAACATTACGTAATCGGTCCCAAACATTACGTAATCGGTCCCAAACATTAAGTAATCCATCCCAGACTTTACATAATCGGTCCCAAACTTTACGTAATCTATCCCAAACATTACGTAATCGGCCCCAAACATTACGTAATCGGTCCCAAACATTACGTAATCCGACCCAAACATTACGTTATCAGTCCCAAATATTACGTAATCGGTCCCAAACATACGTAGTACGTAATACGTATTACGTAGGGAATCGACGGGAAAAGAAGGGAACAGAAGAGATTCAACGGGAACAGAAGGGAATCCACGGGAACAGAAGGGAATCTACGGGAACAGAAGGGAATCTACGGGAACAGAAGGGAATCCACGGGAAATGTAGGAAATCTACGGGAAATGTGGGAAATCCACGGGAAATGTAGGAAATCCACGGGAAATGTAGGAAATCCACGGGAAATGTAGGAAATCCACGGGAAATGTAGGAAATCCACGGGAAATGTAGGAAATCCACGGGAAATGTAGGAAATCCACGGGAAATGTAGGAAATCCACGGGAAATGTAGGAAA